>SJOL01006493.1:462372-543572 GCA_004794785.1 Opisthorchis felineus
TATATATAATCGACACTTCATATATGAGCGTCCTAAATTGTCAGCGGATGAGTTCCGTCTGGACGACTGGATTACCGCAATATGCCGTTTGTTGACTTTTTCATTACCTGTTGTGGTTGTACATCCAAACAGGCAAAGGGCTTCAGTTGATATGTTCAGCAATAATCAAGTCGCCGTTTTAAACATTCAGTGTGGCTTACTGAGGCTTGTGTGCCGTTCCGAAATAAAACGTACATCATGTTGCTTGCAACGCCATTTGACGGCAAGTTCTATGATTTTTAGTTTAACACGATGACCGGTTGAGGCGAGGTAATGTGGTTGACGACCTTGTGCACCGTAGAAAATACGTTTGTTGAGGGGAGTCGTAACATCTGTTGCTGTGCTATGAGTATGCAGCGAAGACGCCGATCAGCTAACTGCACCCCTAGATGATGGGAGGTTCAACCTGAATAAACCGCAGCGCTGAGCACCCTAGCTTGCTTCAGCTTGTGTTAAGCGATTAGTCTCTGCAGGCGCAGTTGAATGACGGGTCCAGGTGAAACGCTTTGTGTAGCCTGCATGCAGTTGCTGTGTTCTTTTAGCCCTTATAGGACGTTTACCTGCAGATTCGTTTGCGTGTTACGAAGAATGGCAATTTAGAGGGTTCAACAACAAACTTCGTATCGAAACCATGTCCTACTAAAGGATGAGCTATTTCGAGTGAAGACTGTATTGTGTACCAAAAACCTATTTTCTTTTATTTACCTTTGTTGGCACTGTGCATAGCCGAAGCGCAAGGGGTGCAGACTTACTAAGGTAATAACCGTTTGCTGCAGTGTCACATGCGTAGCTTCACACTAAAGCTGTTTTGGCAACCGTCCCTTAAGTATGTTCACTCATTCGGCTGATCATGTAGTACTTCAACCTTAGCCCTATTCATAATAAAATTATGTAACTAAGGTTCAAGTAGGTAAGCTTATGGTTGGGTACACATTCTCTATGGATATTTTGTGTATGGTTCGAGTGCTCTCCATAGAATAAGCACAAAACTCGATATCTCACAACATACAGCTTCAGATGAATACGAATGTTACGCAAGCTTTCTATGAATGGTCGTTAGCTCAAAGTTAAGGCTACTTTCAAGATTCGAGGTGCTGTTCGTGTATCCTAGGGGTACTGATGCACTAACTTATGAGAGTGGACAGATGTATGATAACGTTGTAAGGATGGTATCTCTAGTTATCAGACAACTATTCTACTTGTTAAATGCAAGCGAACAGATTCATCTCCCAAATGGCCATAAATTGCATGTCTTTTATGCTATTGAGGAGAATGTTGGTAGCGATGGGTTAGTGGCATAACCACTGACCCATCGCCATACTTCACCACGCTCCCAAACAACCCACTGATGTCACCTTGATTGTTGATGAAACGTTTGCAATCATATTGCCGGGCTCACCTACCAAACCAACGACCAGCATGTATTTTATGTTTTACCTCACACAGTATTGGCCACAGGCTTCACATTCTGAGAGTTAGGACCATCCACAGAAATACTTCGGAGGGTGGCCTAACGATTACTTTAATATCACCTTTAACTCTGATACCGTCCGTTCATTGAAGGCAGTGCGATCATACACTCAGTTAGTATTGGGATGGTCGACTGAATGGGAATGCATATTGCTACAAAAATACCTTCAGATGCCCCACTGTGGCTAGATGGGGTATGCAGCCGCCCACTCGACACCACAGTAAGCGTTTGTTGTTACCTTGGTGAACCAGATTGCATACTAATGGGAGTATTTTCAACAAGTGAATGTTTCATCTTGTTGTTATGTTGCCATAAAAATAACTAATAAAACAAATCACTGGAAAATACAGTTCCAGTTTTGGTTGAGGCAGACGGACAATGCGGTGTAAGTCCAATGAATGATCACCATCTGATATGTACAGGGTTAAACCATCACCGCTGTTTCCTAAGTAAGCAGCACTGAAGGGACAGGGATACTTTTATCAATGAGGTAATTACCGTTACTGGCTTATTCACGTCACAGCAGAAGTTTTCTATGAGGAACCAAAGGGTTCACGAGGTATTAACCTAATCCCGTTTTATTAAGCACGAGTGAATTTTGGATGAGCGCAATTCTGTTTAGATGGACCAAGTTGTCAGCTCATTTCGTTATCTACACTCACTTCAGCCTCTTAGTTTAAGTCAATTAGTGGACTGTAGTAGATTAATTACTCCATTGTACAGGTATGTAGGAATGCGCATAATACAATTTCATTCTGTTGATTGTTGCTCGTTGTTTTCCCTAGACTACACTTTTTTGCATGGGAACACTAACAACCTAATGCGCCCATTGAAGGCTGTCTCAAAATGCGTCTGCGGTTAGCCTTTTTTTAAACATTTTACATTTTTTTACGCCGAATTCCCGGAGAACGGCTATTCGGTGTTACGTACCGGGGAAAATGCCAATATTTGGTAACATTTTCTGTTTTGTGCTCATAAAGTAGCCACGGAGGTAATGATCAGATGCGAACAGGAGATGAAGTTGGTCTAACTATTAAACAAATGGTTATGTGGAAGAAAAAGGTGCGATCGGAATGCTGGATGATCAGGTTCGTCTGTCCAAAAATTATTATCTAGATTGAGAATTAGGCCTCAATTACAGAACAGAGGTTCCGGACGAAGCTGCTCCTGGTTGTAAACCTTGTTGTCAGGGACTGCTTGTTAAACATCAAGATTACTAACTATCAGGAAGGTTATATTCCTGAAGGCAACCACTTAATGCCCGAACTCTACTGAGACCCTCAACTCCACTTGATGCTGACAACAGCCCCTCAATATGCAGCGCGTGACAGTCTTGTATCAAAGCGAGACAGCGTTGGATCAAAGTCAGACAGTGTCCCTCCAACATAATAGCTTAAGGCCGTTGTATTTTCGCACTCACGCACTCGCTTGTTCGCAATAAAGCTGTTGTATTCCTTATCGGTGTCTTCTTTCGGTACTAGGCACTGGAGCGGAGACAGCAGTCAGATATAACAGATTGGGGGCGAGATGGCCGAAGTGGTTAGAGCGCGAATTTACTGACCGCAATGTTCGTGGTTCGAACCCGACCTCTGCCTCTCGACTTCCCCTGTCTAGGCTTGAGCAACCTGGCATTATTGCAGCCCTCGTGCTTCCTTCTGGTAGCATGGCAGCTAGGCACCGAAAGGGTGCTACAGCTGAACGATTTTTTTTATTTTTATAACAGATTGGCGACTCAGCCAGGATAAGGATAACCTCATCAAACCATCGTTCACGGGACTTTAGGCTCTGTTGAGCAAGGCCCGAACCCAGAGGCGTAATGACCCTTCTGGTGTTCACCGATCTTGTTGTGAACCACCTATTTTTACCAATCTGCAGAGGAGATCCGTGTCCAAACGCAACCAGTAAATCAGAAGTTCACTTTGTGAAACCAGTCGATCGCGTGAACACCGATGCACTTTTGGCTTCTTGTTTCTCGTCGGAGATTATAAAACCAAGTATAACTCAATCAAGTAGGTGCAGTCTGAGACTCAAGGACATCCTGTCTTCCATGGAAATTTTCCACCCCGGTGTGCAAAAACTCCAATTTATAGGTGCAACTTTTGACACAATTCGTGTTATCTCCATATGGTAATTTTGCCATTATTTACATCGGTTCTGGCAGTGACCAGTTATTTTCAGGCACAAATCTGCTTATAAAAGGAATGACGTGCGGCACATTCGGTTGAATAATGTCACAATCGAGAGATTCGGCTGGTATTCAATTGAGTTCTCCGCAAAAACGAGTGAAAACGAACGTAGTTCGCCAATTTGGTACAATTTGAGTTCAAGTAGAACATAAAGTTGACGGAAACTCATGGATTTCCCCTATCTTATGAGCCCCAATGTGGGCTATTTTATTTATTTTACTGTTATATTAATAATTCTTAGGTGTCATTGGATTCTTTGGTGATGAGATACAGGAACACAAACCCCCTTTTAAACACTGTCTATTACTTCACAAACACTGAGTTTGATGCTGAACCGTCCCTTGAATTTGAAATATATATTTCCAATTGACCACTAACCCAACCACAATAATACACATGGATGGTATATTGCATGATATCTTGTATATACGTCACACGCTGCTGATAATTTTGCTGAAAGTTCATCGACATTTCATGGCCGGTTTCGCCCCTCTTGGGGCTCATAAGGTAGACGCAGTCCCCAAGCTTCCGTCAACCTTATGTTCTATTTGAACCCAATTTACACAGTTCGACAAGTACACCCACTTGCATACCGATATGTTTTTACGAGTGACGCACGTGAATCCCAGTTGAAGAGCATCATAAAGGAGCTGGGACTGAGTCTCCCCGGAAAACCAAATGGTTATGCAAGCGAGTGTACTTGCACGATATCTTCTTTCACGTCCTGTTCCTGCGGATTTCTGACTTCTGTCCATATACTTCACTTCAGGGGAATCCGGAAGTATTCCGAGTGGGTGTTGACTGTTAACCTAATTTGAGCTGGAAATATTGCTGCATCTTTTCATTAGGGATACTGGATAAGTGGTTGCCTTCGTTTCAGTTACCACAAGATTAGCTGAGTGGGGAGACAATATATAATACTATCACGATAGAATTTTCTCCAAGTGTCCGTTCTATCTGAGTGGGCTGTGTAGCTAAACCCTAGACACCGCAATAGACGGATATCACCTCTGAATCTGCACCCGCGTACCGACTTAGAAGTTTCTTGTACAGATGCCTGCATGCACGGTTTTGTATAGATCTGAAGTGCATGTGCGAAGTAGCTCACATTCCTCGAGCGAATTCACTAAGATGCGATTCTGCTGTTCAGAAAGCTGGGGTCACTCATTAAATCCCGTAGAATCTCAGTTTTGACGCTACAAAAAAGTCTCGAGGTACGTTTAAAGTCGTTCGCATTATATGTACGAGCATGGAAAAATGTCCTATTTGATTGATCGTAATCTGCAAGGCTTTTCAAACATCCGTTGGCCAAACCTGGTTGTGGAGGCTACAAGCACAGCTTAGGAAGTATATGTTGTTAGCCGTTCAAGCCCATGCACACCAATTTCTTTAACCCTGGCGGTACAGTCGGCCCACCCTTGATTCACTATAGACCGGTGCTATCAGATATCAAGTGCTACATGTCATCAAAAATTATAAAATTTTCTTATATTAAAAGTGGCCAGCTACAGTGCCACAGTCCTTCCAGTCTGTCACATCTGTTACCAACCCTCAAGAGTACAAGTGTCCTAAGCTAGCAGAAATAGTCCTTTTCTTGTCTTCGTTATTAATTTTATTTTGGACTACTGTCAGTGACAGGACACGTATCGCTTATAATATTCTCCATGAACAGGCAGGAAAGAAGGTATCCATTGTACTGAATGGCACAGGGGATTCATGGTGAATGCCCAAGGATGCAAGATAAATCCTAGCTGTAGCAAACTGGGGACTAACTGTTGAAGAGAAGGTAATATTTAAATCCTCAGGAAATCAGCGGAGTTATGAGATTCAAAACACATAAAGATGAATTCAAGGATACCAGTGTCTCAATACCTGGGTGTCTTAATCAATATGCAGTCCAGCAGACAAGGACCCAACGAAGGTGACATCTGGCCTAGTTACATAAAAATCTTGGTATTATTAGCTCATGCGGTGTGAGTTTTTAAGAGCGCGCTGACAACCACCTTTAAAATTTAAAGATTAGGCTATTTTATAGGGAAACTTCTCTTCGTAAGCAGTGCCATGTCAACTTGTGTACGTTTTGCTGACCGCCACCCTGCCCGACAATCCGTATTGATTGCCGGCTGCGTCTTACAAAGTGCCGAATGAGTATTTTGTTATCTAAAAAGGGGACGTCATGCTTTTAGGAGTACCCGTTAAAACTGCAATTTTCTGGTAGATACCTTAATTACTGTACATAAAAGGACACGTACAAGTCTCCATTGAACACTTTGTAGGTCTTTTGCCCGTCACATTCAGAATAAAAAAACACAAAATGTCCTTGGCGCAGCGTTGGTGAGTTTACATGCAAAAATAATTTGCATCTAGAAACATTGTGGCCCTCTAATTTCTGGTCCCTGACTTTCGTGGAGTCATCAATTGAGACCAAACTTTTAAAGCCCATAAGTGGATGAACTGCCATTCCTTACAAATGGCTTTTTCTAGCTTCTCTTTCAGATTATTTTTGCTATTTCAGCTTTTAGTTACATGTTCCCCAGTTAAGCAAACGTAATCACATCTCGAGTAAATCGGTTGTACGAAAATTTACTTGCAAAAATTACTGAAGGAATTCCCTGGACTAGGGTCGAAGACCAGACACCAGAAGTAGCTGGCGCTGTAGCGATGGTCACGAATAATAAGGCGAGATGCAAACACATGAGCCATCAAGGACTGTGCGGGAAAATACGTGAGTGACCAGAACTCACGCTGATGTTTCAAAAGGTTGCATCTTCGTGAAATCTTGATGCCATCCTGATAGTGGCTGCAAACTATACAATTTCCACCATAACTGGAGTGGATAACTTAATTTTTCCGTAACACGTGCGAGGTCTGGTTGCTTGTGTCAACGGTTCACAATCATACTTTACGAAAAATGATATGCATTTAGGCACGGAATGCCCGAGACTGTTCCCAAAAGTATGACGGATCAGCGCAAGTCGAGTAGAGTAGGTAAATGGGGCCTTCAAAACCACTGTAATGCAACAGCCTTCTCTGACCCAACAAGTACACGCTAAAAGACAGACGGTTAAAAATAAGGGGCGTGGATGCAGTAAGAGTTCTTTGGCACCATACCCGCAGAGTAGCTTAAATGGGCGTGTACAGGCTGATCAAACTCACCGGTCTACCTCAGACGCGGTATAGAGCTTTACCGTCGCAACAGATAGCCTAGGGTTTGAAAAAATAAACAAGGTCACCACAGTAATTGGAAAAACCTTGTTACGCTCTCTTAATTCTCAGAAAAAGAGGGTAGGAGAGCCCCATTAGGCTACACGTACCGTACGCTGATATGTGCTAAACTATTCAGCCTGATTTTAATCATGTAAATCGCCCCCTGGACGGTCCGGAGCGTCGTAGAATTGATAGGGAGGCGGGCTGGATGTGGGTAGTTAGCCATATATCTAATTACTTTGACGTCCTGTTCCGCAAATGATAAGCAGGCGTGGGCTCACATTTATTTTTCGTGGGTTTCTCGTCCTAGCCGATGAAACCATGAGCTCCTGGAGTTCCTTGGTGTCACTTGTATCACGTCAGCTAGACTGTTATTTGCGGGTGCAGAGGACGACGTCCCTTTGTTTTTTCCCCATGCTTAAAGATGGCATCCGACACTGAGACCCCTAACAGTATCTCATGGAATCTGTCGGATTAAATGATACCTAGGTTCTTCAATGAATTCGAGCAACGAGGTGCCCTTGAGAAACGTGACCACATAGTCCCGAATTAATTACCTTCTTGGAAAAAGTTGACTCCTGCGAGCAAAAACTACAATGCTACGTTACATGGAATACCCTATGGCGCTGGAGGTGGCGGTCTTGCAACTGGACGAACTGCACCTAGAAGATTCACGGCAGCTAGTGCGGGATTGTCGTATGCAGTTTAATAGTGAGCATGTCCTAGTCAAGTATCTTGAGTCTAGAAGTTGCCACCGCCCGTAAGGCGTGAAAACTGGCTGCCGCTAAGCTGAAGTCCATCGTTTGGGTAAGATGTCGAGTGACGCGGTGCACCAACAGATTATAAGCTACCTTAACAAATCAGCTGTATCGGGAGACCTATACCCTATAATCCCTATAGCAGCAGTACATACTATGATGCAGCCCATTGTGCTTCGTAAAGCCAACGTTGAAGCGGGAAAAATTGCAGGTTAATGGTGTGCAAACCTCTTGGTTATTCATAGAGCAAGAATTAGTGGCACCCAAATGTTGCAGCCTAATTGGCATGGCACATATACCCCTAAAAATCGACGAGTGAAGCTAGGGGGTAGAACACAGAAGCAGCTAGCTGTAACTAACCTAATGCCACCTTGCCACTATGGAGGATTGCAAGTGTCCTACAAAACCTCGTTGCAAAGGATGTGACAAATCGCCCTGAGAGAAAGATTCCGATGGTGATTTGCCCTGTTGACTGAACCAAACCGTTATCTCCTCCTGGATAAAACGTTGTACTCCAGGATGGAACTTTCCAGAAACCTGCTACTAGTTTTTCTTTTGGGATGTAAAAATGAGCTTTGAGGTCACCTCCTCCAACCCGTCTTTACATGAATTATCTAGCAATATGATTTCACCTGCTTTTATCATCACCTCTGGTGACAAAAATTTGGAAAGCCCTTGAAAAGCGATTAGACTAAATCCAAATAAGGTGAAAACAGCCGAAGACCTGAGATCTTCCGCTCAATGCGATTGTATACTGCTCGTTAACTTAACAATATCTTGCTTGTTCAGGGCGCACTGACGACCACACTAGGGTGCAAATCCTGCATAATGATGGTACGTTATCTAGACAACTTGTTCAGATGGTATCAAAGTCAAGGATGACTGTGCTGCAGGAGCGCACATGATGCCAATAGTTATCCGAAGGACGAAATCAATGCCGAAACTCCCGGTTCGAATACTGGATTCCGCAAGAGTATGTTCACAATACACGTTTGTCTCCACTTGCATAATACACTTAAGCCATGTAAAGTTCAGTGAAGACTTATTTTAGCCTGCCATAATCAGTTTGTCTTCGATTAGAGGTGGGCAACAATGATTTCCTTTCTGTGGTCGAAGATCACGGCCCTTTCCTGTGAGGAGAAATTCAGACAGTTGCGTTTTACTGTGCCAATTTTGTCCTTAATTCCGTCAACCTAGTCGGAACTTCATGACTGGACGCGACTGCTATGGTCTCGGAGATATGGCTGCACAGTGTCAGCCATAAATAAGGGCGTCAACATTGGGGTCAGTCCTTTTCATGGCATTCTTAAGGTACTCTTTCGGTTGCATGTGTAGGTGACCACGCACGTGCACTTGCCACTACATCGCGTTTGAGGTTAAATGAACGCTTAATTTCATTGAATCTGTAAGGCAGACGATAAAATGGTAACTTGCCTTTGCACAACTTTAAAGTAGCACCGAGCTGTTCCTCTACGGAGCAGTCCCGTTTCTAACCGGCTTTTCTCTTGCATCGTCCGAGTGGTCCATAGGGAAGGACAAAAAAGCATTTTTGCAGTCGTACAACCGAAAAATCCCTCCCTTGTGTTGAACAGAACGAACCAGAATCTTAACAGTGCAATCTAATCAGACTGAAGGCTGCTCCTGTTCTCTACGCTATATCTGACCCAGTCTGGTAACCGTTTGCTTTCCACCGTTCCTGATTATAGACCACGAGTGCTAAACGCCTGTCCTCCCAAATCAGACCAACTAGATGAGAACGAGAAAACTACCAGCGGCAAATTGTGTCCATGCAAACTGCACCAATGTGTATAGTGAGTCCAGTAAACTGCAAGGCTTGACATCACTGCTTTTCTGCTGCCTTCCATTTTTACCAAATCCTATCACTCTACCCTAGAAGGCCATTGTTCATCATTCTTTATCTGGAGGACTTCGATGTCTTCCAAAACAAGTTTTTGCACTGCTCCACAAGCAAATATTCAGCCCAGTTTTTCAGTCATTAGTCGATGTTCCCCGAAGCCCGGCTACCTAAGTCCCTTAGAAGGCGCCACAGAAATTTTCCCTCTTTGTTACAATACCCAATTCACTTCATAGTTAGAACCTATCTATTGTTAAAAATCAACCAATTAGTAAGCTACATGGCCTCTTAAGCTTCGCCGTAGAAGTAGCTTAAAAATGAGAACATTTTGGGCACTATTGTCCATATCCTGTAGTTTTTCCTCACAAAAGCCAGTGGCATCATACCCGGGCCCACCACTTTACAAACGTTTTAAAGAAATTATGAAGAAGGGTGACGTGCCTGTCGGTAAATTGCAGTAACTAAGCGACAAAGCAAAACATTATCTAGGTCAACAGAAATACGTAACAATAGAACTGCTGGTCTCGGAAGATGTGAGTACGCTGATCACATCTCTAATCCTTAGTTCCGTCAAAACGACTGTTGCTGAACCATAGATATTTACGGTCTCCGAGGAAGGAACACACGTGCAAAATGCTCAACTTGTGCTTGGCCACGTACTTCAAATTTAAGGCGAACAATATGAAGAACTATGATTAACAACAATGTGATCTTCGAGACTGCATTAGATTTCAGTTTCCGCAAGCCAAGAGAGGATCATACTACCAGCTGTCTGTACGAAATTATAACCCGCACCAGAGCAATAGTTAGTCAAGAGGAGCACGCCGCAATAGACGGTGGGTCCGTGGCAATCTTCGATTTCCATGCTATGCTGCCCCGCTAGATTAACAAATAAAGAAATACAAAAAGGAAGTCAGGAAAAAGGTAACACACATGAACACAATTATAAACCGGCATAATCGGGGATACATGTAAACGCTGTTCAAGCGCAATGCACACGCACTAGGACAAATTCAGTCAAAATATCCACATCCATTTTTCTTTCATTCAGCCTCAGTGCTGTTATATTCTGACCGACTGTGACAGCCGTAGTATTGTTGTACGTATACAAAATCATGATTTTTTGGGTGCGTCGCCAAGCCCTTTGACCACCAATCGTTCAACTCTGTACACACGATCATCATGCTCGTTACTCTCCCGCGGTCTCCTCGACTGGACACACTCTTACTGTGCGATTTATCCGCTATTTCATCTTAACCTTTCTTAAATTGTTGATTCCCCGACAACCCCAACAGAGGTTTCAACATCACTTTCATACTGATTTCCCACTGATCACTGTCGTCCCTTTTGAATTGTGGCCATAGGTGGGCAACGTGCCTGTTAAGGCAAATTCATTGAAGGTTGACCCGCGTGGTTATCCTAGACATGGCGCATGAGTTGCCCTTATATCGCTAGCAGTGAGCCATGATTTATTGATAAAAATTAGAAGATGATCAGAAAGTTGAGACTGTAGATGCTAAAATGTCCCATAAAATAGTAAGACCAACAATTTGCTGATCTGGCGCAGTCCAAATGCCAAAAAACTCCGGCTGCGATAACACACTACATTACCATTATCCTGTAAAAACGCAAAAATTAAAAACTTGGTGAGCTGAAGATTCATCCCATTGTCGTCCAAGTTCGGGAAATTTGGACAATCATCCCAGTAAATCCTAGCCTAGAAGCTCGTTACTACAGCAACAGGGCAAAACAAAACTGCGCAAGTTCATTGGCACACAGAACAATACCCTCAGGCGTCACGCATTTGAAAGCGCACAAATAGTACCATCACCAGGACATTTATGGGGAACGATGACCTGATTCAGTCAACAGAGACCACAGTCAACTCTCTGAACGCAACCGGTGATGTTTAATATATAAATGATCAGCGTGTTTTTTTGTCTTAAAGTAGTCTTAAATGTAACATAATATTTCTTTCTGTGACCGTTTAGCTTGGTTGTAGGAAAGATATACCACAACGTTTTTCCCACTTAGCAGCATATCATTGTCCGCTCAGTCCGGCCAGTGACTTGCGTCTGTGATAAATTGTTTGGATCCGCTAAATGGATGAAAGAGTATATGATCTTGCATCGTTGCTAACCATTTGGTGTGAGCCGTTTTAGAGTGTATTTTGTGTTGACGAGCGTTGGGAGGTCGAATGCGGTAGCTTGACACAGTTTCTACACACTGAGCTAGATCTAGACTCAAAGACAAGTGCACGGAATCGAGGAACTAGGATGTTATGGACAGTTGGTATTCGCAAAATGGAATTGAATTCTCAAAAATTACCAGGTTTTCAGGGTTACCACTTCACAATGAAGAGTGTTTATGTCTAATGAATTTTTCTGCAAATTATCTGCATGGATGATTTGTTTAAGTAAGCGAATCTTCAAGGTCATCAATCGCCACCGGTTGGGAAAATGGTGCCTAATGAAATAGGACATCGCGAATTGTGGGGCAAAACGGGACTCGCCTACAATGGACAAAGGTTGCAGGAAGTTTTGCAGCTGAAATAATTCACTGACCTTTCTAGAGTCTATATTGTGCTTGTGCAAAACATGCTGAGGTGCCACTCCTGTAATTAATTTTTGCTGTGTACATCCTGCTTGACTTGATGAATACCGAATTCTGTGTTCTGTGACCTCGAGAAACGCTATTCCGAGTCATCATCGCAGGAGACACATTCACCATTTTCGGATAACTTGTGCGATGCTTGAAGACCGTAAGGCATGCAGATGTTGATCACCTATGCTCGCAGGTCAAGTTTTGTGGTAAACTGCTTCGGAGATGTCCATTGTAACTGGCAAAGCATGCCAGGACGATCATGTAGTCGATCACAGCGGACAGCCAAATGAGCCTACCTGATGCACATGACAAGGGGTCCACGACGCCTAATCAACTAGCTGGATATAATCAACGTCGATCACAGCGGACACCAAGAGCCCATCCACCCCGACCGTTTAAAGTCAAAGGTCCAACTTGGACGGGAGGAAAATTTGAATTTTATTGGGCGTTCTGATTGTTACATATGTCCTGGCAGGAGGTGTATGGACATTTTGGTGGGTAGTGTTCAGCGCGCTGCTGACGTGCTGAAAGGAGAGAAAGATATGAGTTAGTTTATCGAAATATCACTGTGAGGGAGGCGGCTGACAAACTGGGAACGATACTTACTCTTTAAAGCGAGCACTTCAGCGACGACAATCTCTCAGGTCCGTGATTACACGATTCGTATGATATTATTTCCTGTAGCTGACGCTCACTCAGTTATAGGCCTCAAGGAATTCGACACACCTGAAATGCATGATGCCTCATTAAACAACGCACTGTTACTGGTGCCCTTAACAAGCACCACATGAAATCATCTTCGTCTCTTTACTCGAACTGGTGCTCTACTGTACTGGTATTATGATATTAACTCACAGCTGTCACTTAGCTCCAACTTGGAGCAGAAAATGCGGACGCCCACGGACCGTGAGAAGTATCCCTTGCTCCGGTAGTTTATAATCGGACAACCACCGTTGGTGGATGGGAAAGCAGCCTAGAAAATCGTCTAATAATACTATTTCTTACCGCTTGGAACGGACTGGACTCTAAATACGGAGAACACGTCAGTACAAGGAAGCCATATCGTCTGGTGGAAGTGACATGTCTTTTTATCAGCACAGGTTTCAACCGTCTGGGAGTACTCTGGTATTTCTAAGAGGAACTAGAGGAACTAGACATGCCTTACCTTTTTGGTTTCTGCACAACTGTAGTGCAGCCTTTGGGGTAGCAGCCGCAATTGCCTCAAAACGAGGGAAGACCTGCACGTAATCATTCGATAGAAAACGTTTAGGACATGGCCGTCGCCCACCAGGATTTCCCTTCGATCACAATGATACTACGTAAGCATACCATATTCCCGCATAAGCCACGCAGTTTGTCGGGACACTTTCTGTACGGGATATTCCAGTGTGCCTGAGTGGTGCACCCGCTTTTCGGGCGACCATTGGCATTCTCCAGACGGCTGTTGGTCACGTTGCCAAAATGGGTCATCCGGGGTTGTGCGTGCACAGCCCATTTGAGGGGGATGTACATTAGGCGGGCCGTGAGGTAAGGGAAGAATCGTTGGTCGGTGCAGTGAAGCAAACGCACGTCTTGCCCAAATCTGTGTTATTATTATGATGAAGAGGAAACCTACTGTACGGCAATGACCGGGTGAGCCACACGGTGGAATGTGTTTGCTGTTCGCGTAAAGTGTCTATGACCAAAATACATATGTGATAAATAATACGTATGTGCTTCCTGATAGCTTTGCGAATGTGAAAATAGCACATAACGCCACAGCTGAACACGACTCTGGACACCGGCATTAGCGTGGCCAATTCTTCCATGACAAAAGTTTTCACTTGAAACTGCTTGCGCACCAATTCCCTGAACCATGCAAACAGTCTGCGCATAGGGGGAAACTGTTTGCTTTCCACAAAGGCATACATAACCGGACGTCCGACACCCATGCAATCAGTGATCAGGAAGGTGTATTGCTTGTATCCGCAGGCCAGATAATAGTTGCCTTAAAAAGGCTCACTGAAACGGTTCGTCGCGTGTGTTCCATCGACATTTATCACATCCGGTAAGCCTCGAAACAGTGCTATCTGTTGCCATCTGAAAAAGCATATGTGGCTATAGTCACCCTCCCCTGACTGCAGCACAAGCGTGCGTTCAGACTGTCGAAGTTTTGCCAGGACCGGAGGCTTATCGTTCGCCACAGTAAGACCCAACTATCCGCCACTTACTTAACAGAGATGACCGACACTCCCGGAAGTAGTTGCACCTGTCCTGAGTAGTAATGACCTTACCGAATTCATCGGCTACAAACTGCCTCATTTCACACGACGGCGTTACATACCTCAGTAGGTCCCTGCAGGTGCCCAAAGCCTTTCAGTTTAGCCGTCGATTTACCGGAAGCCGATCGTACAAAAAATTGGAAACCGTATGTCTGTGTTCAAGATACTAAGAGGTGACCGAGAGATAATTCCCCTGCCCCATTAGACCAAACCGAACTGGACAGCCGGTTTTTCGCGTACTGTTTGTCAATAGCAAATACGCTCAGCCTAGTACCCACCCGTAACGCAAAACAGCGTTGGTGCTTCGACTACTGGCTACACGCACAAATACCACGCAGTTATCCGAAGTGACCACATCTGTTGATGAGACAAACTCTTCCCTCCACACACTCTCAGTTACTTTGTCTGACTTAACATCCTCACTCGTCCGCCTAAGAGACTCCAGTTTCCCAGGCACTAACGGTATCCCTTCGCTCATCCTAAAAGCTAGTGGCCCGGACATCTCCACTCTCATCCTTAATCTCTTCAACATCTCCCTCATCACCGGCACAGTTCCAAGTCAATGGAAGCACTCCACCATTGCACCACACTATAAGTCAGGTCCACGAACCGCTCCAGCTAGCTATCGTGGCATCCGCCATACCTGCTTGCTCTCCCGTACCCTAGAACTCCTTACCAAAGTCCCCGTCATGGATTACCTGCTCACCACCAAGACCCTTAACGATCGGTAGTATGCGTTTAGGGCACGGCGGTCAGCTAACACATGTCCGGTTGATTTCTTTAATCACACTTCGTCTGCCTACGATGCCGGGCTGTGTATTGTTCTTATCTATCTTGATATTCGCAAGGCGTTTGACCAAGTCCCCCACGGTGCGCTCCTCAATAAATTACGATCTACGGGGATTGGTGGCCCGCTTCTGCGGTCGCTCACTTCTTACCTCACTGGGAGGACACAGGTCACCAAGATCGGGGATCTCTCCGCATCACCCCTTCCCAGCACCAGTGGGGTTATTCAGGGTAGCGTGCTTGGCCCCCTACTGTTCTTACTATATATTAATAATGTCACTGATTGGATCACCCATGTATCCTCCGTTCTGCTCGCTGACGATATTAAGTTAGCCTATAATAACGTTTATTCCCAACTTGTGAGCGGCATGCCGTCAGGCATGATCATCACCTTTAAGCCCAGTGACTCCGTTTCCACTCTTGCTAACATTCAGTCTGATCTGAATTCTTTATCCCTCTGGTCCTCTAACTCCTGCCTTTCTTTCACCGTTCCAAAATGCCAAGCACTCTCACATCGATTCCAGATTCTTTCTGGAATGCTTATTCCTAATGGACTCTCGATTCCTTCTCTCCCCGAAGTGAGAGACCTAGATCTTAGGTATTCCTGTGCGTTTATTTTTTCCCAGCATGCATGGTACAGAGTGGCTAAAGCCCGCAAGCTCTGTGCCTTCATTCGCCGATCCTTCCACAATAAATCGTGTTTGATTGCCATCTTTAAGCAGTTTGTAGTACCCATTCTTGAATCCAGCCCTGAATTTGCCTCACAGTATTCGCAGGCATGCCGGACTACTGTGAAAAATTTGCAGCGCTCGTTCACTAAGTCCCTGTTTCCGGCGTCATCCGCGCTGCCGTATCGTCTTCGCTGTTTGTCACTTGGGCTGGATCCTTTATAGATGAGGCGCATTAGGTTGAATCTGGGCCTTCTGCATCGCCTAGTCTACCGACAGGTTTACATAGCTGGCTGTCGTCCTAAACCTCCTTCCTGCCCTCCCTACAATATGCGCAACTCTGGATTTCTGCTCCCACTGTCGAGCTGTCGAACTGTGTTTCCTTTGCCTGCATCCTAAACTATGGAACAAGCTCCCCTCCCATATTCGTACTATATCATCTCATGTAAGCCTTAGTAGGACTCTCGATTCTTACCTTTCTATTGAGGGAGCCGAGCACCTTTTCGCGCCACAGCTTACACTAAACAATTTCTTTGAAGCAGGCCCTAAACCATTCTGCTTTGCGCTCTCACCCCAGCTATCCTGTTACTTGGTCCTAGCACGTACATTTACCGGGTTGAACCCCCTAGCGTTAACCCTCAAGTAAGACAACTACACTCTCAAGTGTTCTTGTCCATAAATCACCATAGTATCTATCTCTTATGCAGACGTTTTCCTCCTGTGACCACATCTGCATCTGCTGTCTGAAGCGTTGTTGTTCTGCAGAGTGTCTAGCGCCTGCCATCGTAATTGTTTTCATACCCGTCTCAACTTACCTCGTTGCGTCTCCTCACCTACGGCCTTAAGCTTCTGTGCCCGGCCAACTTATCCCTAGTTCTTTCAAGCTTGGTCCCATCCCTGAATAACTCTGTCAGCTCTATTTAATGTTTGGTGCATTGCTTTCACTGGATTTAACTAACCTTAGCCAAACCAAAGCCTTATTTCCTCACCGTTCAGAACCATTCTGCATCCTCTGATCACATGCTGTGCACGCACATCAAATAGTGGTTCTGAAGATGCGTAACGAATGAAATACCTTTTTGTTTCGACAGCCCACTGATTCACACATACACATAACACTGTGGCGCGCCTCTACTTGACATGGCGGTTCACACCAACGCTTCGTCGTCGTTTATTATTATTATTACGCAGGCCCTGAACATCTACATTCTACTCCCATGGCCAAGAAGGTAGCTGCCGTTACATTTGCCTCCTCGACTTGCCTCTTCCAGTGGCTATTTGCCATTTGCATGTTCGAAATGACTGAGCTTTTTTATTGGCCTGGCTTTCCCCCGACCGGATATCTGGTGGCTGGAGTTTTTCTATTATTAATGTACAAGCCGCAATTATGACTGCTTGGTGGCTTGCCACCCTGCAGATCTGGTAGGACGCACGAGGTGTGAAAACCTCCTGTGGTGGACGGGTACGCCCTGCAGGGAGGGTCCCCCTGTTACGTTGCACCATGGTGCGTTCATATACCTGCCACCCTTCCAGTAGCATGGGTGCATCGCCCATCGCCGGTGGTTCTGAGCCTGGTCTTCAATTCGGGAAAACCATAAAAGAGCACCGTTATTGTTTGCCTGTAGCTGGATCGGACTTGTCCCTGTTGTCACTTGTCTGGCAATACCAAGGAACACAAACGAATGGCAGTAGTCCTTTCGTTTTGTTAAATATTATTGGGTAGCCTGGAGGTACTGTGCGAGGCTCACGGCTAACATCAAGGCGTGGCCACCTTCGTCTTAGATGGGTTGCACCACCCCAATTCCACTTCATCATCCAGGCATAACATACACGATTTTTGAGGCAATCATATACACATAAAACGTAAATTTCTCATTATTTCCTGATTACCAGTAGTCACAGCTAGCGCCTAATGGCTGTTTTTGCCGTGCATCATTCGCTTCTTGGAGCTGACAGCAGTGACTCAGTGACTAGCCACCCACACTCTTACCTTCCTGTTGAGTTGAGGTAGTAGATTCCAGTTAAACCAGGGTTCTTATCCATTAACTCGGAAGCTGCTGCCCAACCGCTTATCATTTCTCTGCTCTCCCTGTTTACATTAACACCCCCTTTGCACAACGGGGACCCCTTGGTTGGATTTTTTGCTTAGCTAAAAACTACCGTCAAGCATTCTCACCATGTAGTCGCCTGTTCCAACTAGTCCAACGGCCAGCCAACCTGCCTCAGCGGCTAAGTCCCTACCTTCACAAAATTACGCACCTACTCTGGCCCAGCTAGTACTTGGCTTCTAGATCAGCCAACAAAATCCACCTCTTCCTGTTTAGTTTGCTGTCATCCGCTTTTATATATTATTTTCTATTGAAGACCGTTTTATCTGATGCTTCCTGGCACTCACCAGACGCTACTGCTCTCATCCTATTCCTTCCTCATTCCCCCTCTTCCCAAGCTTCAAACTTCGATGTAGTTGCGCAAACGCCCCGTACAACCCCTATTCATTCGATCTGGCTTGTCCGCGGTGTACACTCACACGTCCTCCTACTGATTGGAAATTTCTCGTGACTCTGCATCGGTCTGAGTCTATTTGTGTCAATCTCCTCGTCTGACCAGCATCCAGCTGCCGCGGAAATGCGTATCCCCTGTCCGATTGCGGCAACCTTGGCCACCGTTACGGGGATGTTCAGAAACCGAAGTATGTCAGTGCAATGATGGCATGGCACTGCCATACCCAGTCTTATGGCACTCCCGCAACTACTTTCTTCAGAATCTCGGCCGCATCCTTTTGCACACTCGAGCCTGTAATCGCAACCACAAACAAATTTTTCTACCGGGCCCCACCGCCTCGTTCTAAACCACTGAACATATCGTTCGGACTTAACCAACCTAGATTCCTGCCTCAATTTAGGTTTGCCTCTTCCAAAAGTTCAGTTTCATTTACGCTGTTTGATTGGCCCTATGCATTTGCACCATCTCCCCATCACCACTACCCTTTACACCTGACCTCCCTGCAACAGCGACACCAGTGAGTCTACTCAGTTTCGATTTAAGCCATATTTTTGAGACAAAACGTGCCGTTTGTCTCCAGATCGAATTATTCTACCTCTATCTGCATTGTTGCATTTGGTAACTCTAGCCATTTACTCGACCGCCCAAGGTCACTCATGGCCTGCAACGGTTTTCAGTTTTAGTTCAGGTCAGCAGGCCTCGTCTTTCAACTTGTCGTGCCTCATGCCCATTGTCCTCGTTTTTTTCGGTTCCTACAACTGTAGTGACTTTTCACGTAATAAGCATGCTCGTTGTGTTGTTACCAGCCGCGATCAGGTTGTAACGACCTGCCTCAATCAGCGTGCTCCCTACAAGTTACTATTATTATTACTTCCCAATGTTTATGACACTGTCCTCTTTCCGAGAATTCCATTGTACCCACACACCCCGCCAGTCATTTTTTATTCTGACTGTAACATTACCATCATGCCTGGCGGCATGCCACCCACCAGTTGGGCATAAACATTATTATTATTATTTTTATCAACAAAAACATAAACAACAAAAAAGTATCAACAAGATCAACAAGAATGTCTGAAGCCACTCCTGAAGTCATGGCACAGCAACTTCAAAATCGAATGCGCGCCAATACATAAGAAGGGAGATTCATTATAACAAATGGCCACAAAATGAGAGTAGATTGTGGTGATTTTGGTTCGAGTATACCTAAAGCTAAATGCAACACCTTTACGAAAAAATTTTCAATTCACCCGCAAACGTTTTGCAGAAGGGAGCATTTTCCCGTCAAGGATGAGCCACCAACCCCCAATCATTCTTGGGATAGCCTCAGCCACTCAAACAGCAGTCGCCTGTCGGAAAACGTAGACTCAACTACGGCAATTGCAGACCAAGCCGAATTATTTGAGATGTAGCAGGAGCAGTTACCTGACCAGGGCATGTGCCATACCAGACCGACGGACAGTAGCCCTGTTCAAGCAAGCCAACAAGGTAAAACTCACCCTTATAAACCTTCTGAAGCAGTTGAAGAAAGTGCAACCCGACAGTTTACCAGGCTTAGACGGTATGCCGGTCAAGCCACTAAAACCACGCTCCACCGTACTGCCGGAAATGCTGGCCGTTCATATGGCCCTATTGCGACCACAGAATAGAGAGCCCTTCAAAACTGGCACCAGGTAGGTCCTGATAGGTTTCGTTGGATAGCTCTAATACAAAATGTTTCCAACGTAACGGGAAGCATAAATGACGATCGATTTCGCATCGTGTTTGACAGGGAGTGCACTGTCGTTCGCGGACACGGTGGTTTCAGAAGAGGATGCCAATCCACCAAAAACCAAAGTACATTTTTCAATTCCTAGACCAACGCATTTGACACACCCGAGTCGGCGTGGCTTAAAGGTCTATGGCCTGAATATTCCCTTTCAACAGCAGAAAAATCTAAAACCCTGGGAATATGCAGTAAGACTATCAACTGACTGAAAGGATACCTATCGGACCGCACTTCCCCAGCACAAGTTAACCTACCACCGTCCAGATATTTTAACTCCTCGACCAGCGCGCCTCATGGATACCTACTTGGATACCTATTACCAATACTCTCGAACGACCACCTGCCAGCGTCTTGTGACAACCCTGGTTGGCTCTCAATGAATGCCACCAAGATTCAGGATGACTTCCAACCTGATGGAAAGCCCTGGACAGAGCTAATCTATGAGCCGTTCTACTCTGGTTCATCTTCAGAACAACCAATTGTTAGGTTGTATATTTCAGGTATAATACACGCGCTCATATTTGCATACCAAAAGCAGGAACTAAGGTAGAGGGTATCGGTCGCCTTTAGCTCAAGGCCGACATTGTTTTACTGGCAATGAATGTACTTCTTAAACTCTAACTAGGGTTGGATCCCAGTATAACATTTGATCAATCTGTGTGGCCCCCAGTGAGTTCAGACCCTTGTACAACATAATCAGACACTAATATGTTAAGATGGGCAAGACCCCTCTAGCTATCAGCTAACGCGGTGCTGACGCGTATCCTCCCCTCGAGTATCGCCGCCTGCGAGGGGACCCAATTCTTACTTATGCCCTGTTTGAACAAGGTTTGGCCAACAGGTTTTTCACCGTTGAACCAGAAAACACACGGCGGGGACATGGTAAGAAGATTTTCAAGCTCAGAGCGAACACTTTTATTAGGCAAAAATTTTTCTCACTTCGTGTGGTAGCTGCGTGGAATAGACTTCCTCCGACAGTTGTCCACGCTCCTTCTAGAACCTAGTTCAAAGCACTACTAGACACTTTCCTATGCGAGTCTTCGTCCTGGCAAAATTACTGCCCCGTGCTGAGAACTTAAAGAGTAGTGCTACACCCTTTTTTCGTTTGTGCCTTTCAGGTGAACGACAACCGCTGAACGACAAGAACACAACCGACCCGGAAAACTTGGGCAAAAGCCTCGATCCTGTGTATCAGTCCGTGAATCCGTGAATTCGTGAATCCGTTTATAGACGTTGTCTAGGCTCCCTTCGCTAGGGGGACTGTGCCATCGATCTCTTCCGGCTCAGATATTGTGTGGTACAAGTAGCACTTATGCTAGCTCACTTTAATCTGCAAGAAGTAAGCATCCGAAAGCAGAGTTAATTGCTTGAGCTGAAAAAAGCTGTATCTGTTCGAGGAGTCCGTGAACGAGGAAAAATGACTGACACAGAATCAAATCCTTCGCCAAATTTCTAGGCCCGGGTTTGCTCCTGTCGTCTAGCGGCTTCCCTTCATCAGGATAAAGATGTGGTTCCGCTCTTTAAGTTCCGAGCGTTTGGCGTAGGCTTGCGAGTGAATAGTTCACATGACGATAACCTAAATGTCATTTGAACCGGATCTTCGATGTTCCTCGGATAATTGCTGGAGGCTGATTATTTCGCGCACAAATTGCTCAAAACGAGAAAATGTTTCTCGAATGAAAGTGCACACTCTGATCCTAAAAATCTTCTTCACATGTCCCCGGCCGTGTACCAGAGAGGTTATCAATAAAATCTATCTACAAAAACTTTTTCAAACAGAATATCTACAAGCATCATGGCTTTTTGGAGACGGATTGTTTAGGAGAAGGAAACCAGGGATTTCTAAGCGTTTATATTGTCAGACGGATTTTAGGCCGGCAAACATCCCCCTTAACAGCCCGTTTAACATTGCCAGTAAGTATCACGTTCTTCTTGCCTTCTCGGTAAATAATCGGGTTGGTGTAATAAATAACCGGCTTGACGCAGGCCCCATAGATTGTCTGAGGGTCCACGAAATTAACACGGTGCAAAGTGCGCCGAATAAACCCAAGAACATTGGGCATGTATTTCGGAATGGAATGCGTGAAACGTGCATGAAGACGGTCAGGCACCCTAGCTCATTTTTGTATTCGCCTTGTTAACAATTTCTGGTCCATTCTTATCGGACAGGAAGACAGCGTTTGTCAGGTCCCATCCGAACATTCCTCTTTATTCGGAGAAAGCTTCAGCCAAATTACACTGCTATGCTGCTCCAGAGTCCATTTGAAGCTTGCTAGCATTCAAACTTTAGGACTTCAGTTTATCAGTACAGTAAAGGCATGGAGTCGGGATCGCTTCCAAAAGGCCACAGACATAGATCAGAAAGCAGATTGACCTTAAAGCGCTGTCTTGGGAGGCTCCGATGGAGACTGTTGCTAAACAAGAGAAGTTTAACATAAATTCCACGCAAAACCACCTACTTGGAAGGAAAAACTTACGTAAGCGTAGAATTTTTTCCCAAACATGTTGCTGTGAGTTTTGTAAGCAGCGGGACGTGTGGAACTCGATCAAGCGCTTTTGGGTAACTCAATAATATGGCGTCCTGTATGGGTCATCGGTCTCCGGCTAGTGTCGCAGTGTCCAGGAACGTGTGCATGTTTGCTACCTGGGAAGGATTTTGGAGCTCCTCTTATTGCTCATGGGAACATCCGTTTGTTGGGATTGAAGTGGTTAAGAGCAGCTTGCTTAAGAATGCGTTCCATCGCGTTATCTTAGTGAAGCTTATGGGCATGATAGCTGCTGAGCAATAGGCGAGAACCAAGTTTTTTTGAGTGAGGTGACAAACGCCTCATTCCAAGTTTACCTATGTCAAGCAACTGAGGAGACTTCAGGTATAAGTGTTAGGCCAAGCAAGGTGATGCTTCCATAGGATCTTTGGATGCACTTCATTTTGCACAGACGCGTTGACGGAATGTCTTGTGCAAAGGGTTACAAGCACTGTCTTCCGGAAAGAGTAGGCCGGTAAGAAGTAGTTCGTATTTTTGTCCTGCCGAGTTTGCATGTGGTTGGGACGTTGAGTCAGAACCTTATTATGCGTAGCGCTGTCCTTGAGCTTCGGTCCCCATTGCTGGATGGCTCGTGGTTCTACCGCCTCGGTCCTTAAAGAGAGCACCGTCAGCATGATCCTTCTTGGATTCTTGTTTACTGAAATATTACAATTTTTCCGGGTGATGCTCAGTATCGTAGTTAGTTTTCATGAATCCTCTTGGCCCATCTCTGATTCAGGGCGGTCGGACATCTCACAAAGTGCCAGCGCGTCCTGCGAGTGGCATGTCCATCTACTTGCATAATAGCTTTCGTCCCAGCTTCATAAAACGATGGGCTTTTACGTGTAGCTATTTGTTAGTACTGATTCTTGGTCCTTTTTAATAAGTCAGTTCAGCACCTTCATCAGCGGAAGTTAAAAATTCAAAATTTTAGAAAAATAACTTGGCAATAACTCGGAAAATAGACGTTTTCTGGGGAAACTGACATCCCCAACACCTCTCCTTGAGGAAGAAAGGTCAGTAATGGGGCCTTTCTGGGGTCCATTTGGAAAGGGGTGGTTTGGCGTCGACGGCGATCCGTCCACCTTCTTAGAAGAAGATTTGGGTCCCTGATGTTCTGTGCCGCCGGCTGCGTTGTATCAGGTGTGGTCGCCTTCTTTTCAAAGGTGTCAAGAAGAATGTCAAACGGAAACTTGCTGTGGGATGCTGGTGGCTCCTTGAAATGGCGCGGACACAGTTGATTCTTGTGTCGCGTCCAGATGTCTTGGCCAACCAAGACGTCGTAAATTACGCGCCCGCGTTTTCGTAGGACGTATCCTTCGATCCAGCGTTCGTGCTTTGGTCGATAGTCCCGCGCAAAAACACTTGCACCCACCTCAAATCGGGCTGGCTTTGTGTTCATGGTGGACCGGGAACAAGCTGTTGATGCCGGGGACATAGCCGAATTGATAGTTCGCAATTTTCGGCCCATGAGCGCTTCAGCAGGTGATTTCCGATCTTCCACAGAGTCATTTGGAGAGGTCCGATTGACCAGAAGAAATCTCTGTAGGATTCGACGGGTGTCCCCCCCACTCAGGATTGAGGAGCGCCCGCTTGAACGTATCGGCAAAACGTTCCACTTGACCGTTCGACTGTAGATGGTACGGTAACAAACAAACGTGCGTGCTGGCGTTCTTCCGGTAAAACTCTTGGAAGCTGCTGGAGCTGAACTGTGATCCACTGTCCGACACTAAAGTCTCTGGTAGGCCGTGCTGGCTGAAGAGCTGAGACAGCGCTCGTATGGTGTTTGTTGTCGTTGGCGGGACGACGTGCACAACCTCTGGCCATTTGGAAAAGGCGTAGACCAGGATGAGGTACGTTACACCATCAACAGGGCCAGCGAAGTCGACATGTATCCGGGACCGGGGGCGTTCGGGTCGAGGCCAGGTAGCGGGCGGAGGGCGTGGAAGGTTCTTGGCGGCTTGTTGATGCTTCGAGCAATCTCTGACGTAGTCGGAGATGTCGCGATCCATGTGTGGCCAGTAGGCGTAGCTACGGGCATTTGATTTCATCCGGCTTATCCCAGGATGCCCTGAATGAAACTGCTTCAGGACACGATGGCGTAAAGGGCGTAGTACCACAACACGTTCTCCAAACGTGAGGCGGTCGCCAACGATAGACATGGAATCAAGAAGATGGAAAAGGTGTTCGAGATCGTCGCCAAGGGGTTATGTGGCCAACGCGTCCGGAGAAAATGGATCGCCTGTTGTAGCGTCGAATCAGCCAAAGTTTCACGCTTGATATCCGAAACAGTCACTGGTAAGGCACGGACTGTTTGGAGCAGCTGCTGGCTAGCGTGGTCGTCGACGGATAATGCCGCAATGACGGAGTCTTCTTCCGGTGTAGTATGGTTGCCGACGAGTCGTGACAGTGCATCCGCTTGGCCGAAGTTTTCAGTGCGTCGATACTGGAGTTGGAAGTCGTAGCCAAGCAAGATGAGCGTCCACCGTTGCAGACGATTCGCCGAATGAGCGGGAACGCCAGATTTCGAGCCAAAAATTGACAGCAAAGGCTTGTGATCGGTCAGAAGAGTGAATCGTCGGCCGTATGTCATCTTGTGGAACCAGCGGACGGCGAAGACGAGCGCCAGTGCCTCTTTCTCATTTTGGCTGTAGTGTTATTTTGCTGGGGTAAGCAACCTGGATGCATGCATGATCGCCCTCTCAGTTCCATCAAAAAACACATGAAGGATGACGGCATCAATACCGTAAGCAGAAGCATCGACTGCCACGACAATTAGCAGTTTGGGATCATAGTGCGTCAAAAGCATTTCAGAGCTGAGCATCGACTTTAGCTTGCGGAAGGTTGCTTCGCATTCGTCTGACCGAGCTCAAGACATGTGTTTTTTCAGGAGGCGATTGAGCGGCGGCCAGACACTGTGCAATGTAGGCAGAACTGTTGAGTAGTAGCCGATGGGACCCAAGAATGAGCGAAGCGTGGTGATATCCTTGGGTGCCGGCATCTGTTGACTAGCTCGTATGTTCTCGGGATCAGGGTGTCGACCGGAGGTATCGAAGATGAACTCGAGATAGTTAACGGCCATCATGAAGAACTGACACTTTTCAGGATGGAGGCGAAGATCATTGTCCTGGATGCATTGAAGCACCACGTCGATTCGTTTGCCCAGTTCATCAGGAGAGCCAGCGACAATCAGCATATCGTCCATGTATGCGGCCACACCTGGAATGCCAGACAGGATAGTGTCCATCAACTGCTGGAAGATCGCAGGGGCTGTCTTAACCACAAAAGGTAGACGTTTGTATTCGTACAGGCCCCTGTGCGTGTTGATGGTCAGCAGAGAACGGGAGTCCGGCGAAACTTCGATCTGCAAATACGCATCGGCCAGGTCGAGTTTGGCAAAACAACTACCACCGTTCGTAATGGTGAATAAGTCATCCGGCATCGGCAGTGGGTAGTGGTGCTGTTCAAGGGCCGCATTGAGACCAGTTGAGAAGTCGGCACAAATGGACCCATCTGGCTTCTTTATCACCACGATTGGTGCTGCCCATGCAGAATAAGTTAGAGGGGATATCACGTTTTGTTGCTCGAGACGCTGAAATTTTCCATCGACCTGTGGCAAGGAGGCATATGGGACTGTTCTCTTGGGGCGAAAAACTGGGATAGCATGCAATCGAAGCTGGAGGGTTGCTTGTGTGGTGGAACAATGACCGAGGCCAGGCTCAAAAACCCTAGGAAAGCGCCGAATGATATCGCCGGATTGATCTGGAACATCGGCGCGAGAAAAGATCGCATTGCGTACGGAACTAATTTGGATATCTGCCAACCCAAGATGGTGGAACCAGCCAAGACCAAGGAGATTTAATTTGGCAGCGGTCACGTAACACGACCCAGTGAATGCCGTTCCCTTGAATGAGACGCAGCATTTTGATTCTCCGGAAAGCCGCAACTCACCACCACATACACCGCTTGCATTTCTGAAGGATCGTCAGACGAGAGGTCGCTCAAGCGTGTTCCAAAGCTTTTCGGATATAATGGTGATGTCCGAAGCAGTGTCCAACTGCAATCGGACCGGACGTCCATTGACCAAGACAGCGAGGAATTTCCGGTGAGATGTGGCGCTGACTTGAAACGTTGCCAGCAGACTCAAGGCGGAGCCCGCTGGTTTTGAATTCTGGGAGCGTGGTTGCTGCTTGGAGGCGCCGTGGGTTGTACTGGATGAGCGTGCCCGACAGTATCCATCTTTGTGACCCACCGCCTTGCATTGTCGACAGTGGTGTTGTTTGTAACGGCACAGTCTGACGAAGTGCCAACCCCGTAGTGCCAGCACGGGGATGAGGGCTGCTTCTTTCGGATATTCTGCTGACTGGATTGGGTTGTTCTAGAGCGCGACGGACCAGAGGAGGACGGGCCAGAGATTTGAGAACCATAGGGTTTGGAGGCTTGGCGAACCGCATGAACTTCGGAACCACTTTGGCCCCCAGATTGGACCAAAGTGATGTCATGCTGTAGGTTGGTCAACCACTGGTACTCGTCAGCAATGGCACTGAGCGTCAGCGAGGGGTCTTGCTCAAGACGGTTGGGCAGGTGCGTCCGTATGTCTGCGAATTTGGGAGACTGGAGGCTGCATATGAAAATGAGGGATTTGAATTGGTCAGTAGTGAGCGACTTCAATTTGAAACGTTAGCATTCACGAGTAACAATGCCAACGTGTGTCAAAAAGTCGTCTGACTCGTTCATAACCAAATTTAAACGGCGGTACCGCTTATTGAACAGAGAAGATCGTTCACCAAAAGTATTCATCAAGGTCTGCACCGTGTCGTCCAAAGACTTGTCGCGTGGGTTCTACGGAAGAATCAGTTTGCATTACTTTTCCAGCCCTTCCGGAGCAAGTTTGCAAAGCAAGAGCCGGACTCTCCGTGCATCATCTCGCGCAGCAAGGTCGACTCGGAATGGGTCCTCGTAGCGGCGAAACCACGTCTCGAACTTGATGTTAGCGTCTGGGTCATAGTTAAACTCAGCTATGCTGTTCGTAACTGCGTCAACCTGTTGACTCGGCGCCGAATTGAACGGAGAACTACTATCCGGAACCCTCAGCTGCGTAAGCATCTCTATAAGCTTAAGCTGTTGCTCGAGCAGCGCCTCTAACTCCGCGGGATCCATTACGAGTAGACCGAACACCTCGTCGCCAAGTGTTACGTAGCTGAACGGGTAAGATCAACGACTATACGCGGCTTGAGAACGGGCGCACAAATCCCCAGCTATGACGCAAGCCCAACCGCTCCTAGCGCAGAGAGGAGATGACCGGACCTTCAGAGTAGGGCTTTTACTGCCTCAACCGAAGGCAATATACAGCGGGAGCACCGTCGTATATATGTATTTCAGGCGACCTTGGGAAGCAATAAATCAGTTAGCACACACAAAGTCTAACTGGGCAATAGGAATGATTCGCGGTCTTTTTGAATTGAGGTGCAACGTGGAGGAAAAGGCGCGAAATTTCAAAATTCAAAATTTTAGAAAAATAAATTGGCAATAACTCAAAAAACGGTTTTTGGGGAAACTGACATCCCCAACAAGCAGGGTCGCTCATTAGTATACAGCAAAGCTGAGAACATCTCGCGTTTCCACTCTCCGCAGCCACCTACGTCAATCACAGCATCAGAGGACTCCTGTGTGAGTTAAGTTTCAGTTATTGCGATTGCGGACGGTTTTTCAAGGAAAGTACACTGCTAAAGATGGGAAATGTAGTTGAAAAACTGAGGTAATTCATAGAAAACCATTCCTGTTCATTTCGATGTCAAGGAACTGAGAGCTACTGGGCCACAAATGAGGTCAGGAGCGTTAAGTCTCCTTGATCTTACTCCCAGGGCTTGAACTTGGATTGTGATGTGAAGCAAGCAGCTTGATGTCCAGGCGGTTCCGACGTTCCAAAGTTGCATTGCGGGGTGGCCTTTCACATCTTGGTGTCCGGACCGCGCTTTACTTTCGTTTCTGGGGGGCGCTGATCACTCTTCCGTGGACGAAAACTGCACCTACTGATTGTGGAACGTAGAACATCACATTTTGGGTGGCTGTTTGAAGAGTTGCTGTGAGTGCATTTTCATATTTCCGTTTAGATTCCGGAAGATATTTGACTGTCAGCGTGGCTGTGGGAAACGAACTGGCCATGTGGTCCCCCCGTCTAACCATCAGGTTGTCATGCTGTTGGTGGCAACCCCAAGAGGCTGGTTGCGTGGGTGACTACA
Organism: Opisthorchis felineus; assembly: GCA_004794785.1. Lineage (NCBI taxonomy): Eukaryota > Metazoa > Platyhelminthes > Trematoda > Opisthorchiida > Opisthorchiidae > Opisthorchis > Opisthorchis felineus. The sequence continues at coordinate 491,245 of SJOL01006493.1, forward strand.
AACTGAATTCAGCGATCAATCTACGGTGTGACGAGTCTTATTCGATCGCAATCGCTTCAGTTCTGGGTTCACATTAACGACGATCAGCGTGGTCAGCATGCTGACGCAGCATGCGCATGATTGTTCGCGGTGATGACGGGTTTGTGGATTTGACACGTGTAGTGACACGCAAATTCTGCTTCCCCGGGTCGTACTGTTCCCCCTTAACAAGGATGGAGTACTTGGTCAATTAGTTCCACATTCACAGGACAGGGATAACCCGTGATTGCCAGTTCCGCCGCTGCTTCCTGAGGTGAAAGTCTTGGGGCTGGTTTCGCACTGGCTGACTGGAGATCGACGACGTCTCTGATGTCGAGGCCAACGTTTTTGGCTGACCTGTCAGTGGACTTCTCCGTAAGTTCCTGATCCAGGGATATATTGAGGCTCGCGCTGCGGGAGTTGAGTTCAGTGCTGGGTGCATCTAATCCACCGAGGAAGTAGGTGACGATAATTCCACATACTTTGACTGATTTGTTCGTTTGAAGTTTATCTTAACGGGATCAATACCATTGCTTACATTCAGTGGGTTCGTGAAGGGTGATTGAAAGCTGTAATCTGGAGTAGCGGTCGTTTCGAGTAGCGCACACTGAAGGGCACACAAGCGCTCGTAGCCCAAGAGGCTGCTCGGCATTTGCCGAATGGAATTGATTTCTAGGCAACTATGAGATTCTCAAGGTTACTGCATTATAGTCGAAAACTCCTGTGCCTAGTGCATTTTTCTGCAAATTCTCTGTATGGCCGATTTGTTTAATTGAACGAAACTTCAAGGGCATCATTCACCACGAATTGGAAAATCGATGCACAACAAAGTAAAACACCGCAAGTGGCGAAAAAAATATGAATCGCTTAAGAAGGACGAAAGTTGCTGGTGGCTGTTTGGCTAAAATAGTTCATTGAGCGTGCGGGGTCATACATTGTGCTCGTGGAAGCAAAATATGCAGAAGTATCACTCCTGTAATCAAATTTTGCTTTGGATCTCCTGCTCGACCAGACCAAAATTGAATCATAATTTCTTTGACCTCAAAAATGGCCATTCCCACTAATCATCGCGAATGACATGTTCATTGTATTCAGATGACTCGCATGAGGTTTGAAGAACGTAAGGCTTGCAGGTGCTGATGATCTGGGCTCATACGTCGAGTTTTACGCTAAACTGCAGCAAAGTCCCAATTGAAAATGGCGAAATGTACCCGTTTTACCATAGCCAGCTCTGAGGAGTTGCCAGGTTATTTGCGGTTAATGATGCAAGCAGTGAGCAGTGCACCATAGCGCTCAACACTGAGTCTCAACCTAAGTGACATGAGCTTTTGGTGGTTGCACAATACAGTAACGGGAACTTAGCGGACGCAAGTGACTATAATAACAGTGATAGGTTTATTCCCCAACTTGTAGGGAACGTGTCAATTGAAGCTAGGTTTTTACGATGCCTACTCAACTGGCTATATTTAACCTACCTCGTTCAACCGGCCAAGAATCGTCCATCTATCCTGACTGGGAAGAGTCAACGGTCAAACTTAAACAAGATCAAAAGTTGCACTGTATCTGGCGTTTTGAATATTACATATGTTCTGACAGGAAGCGTACGGACGTCTTGGCCTGTAGTGCTCTGTGAGCTACTGATGTCCAAAAGTGAGAGGAAGATATAAGCTACTTTGTCAAAATATAGCCAAGAAGCGGGCGGATGACAAGCTGCTTCCGAGCAAAGATGCTCAACATACTAGCTTCTTCGAATTCCTCAACTATTCGTTAGTTTTGCTGGCTGGGCGCTGCACACACTTGTAACGGGAAATTAGCGTTGGATCTTCGATTATTCACTGTGCGCTAAAATACCACATAATTAGCCTTTAAGCACTCTTTTAACGCCTTCTGAAATGACCAGAGGGATGGAAGCGCTGGGTGTTCGTTGCTGCTTTTAGATAGTTCAACAATGTCCTGCTTGTTCATATCCTCAAAAGTTTTTAAAAGAAATACCGGTTTTCCTCGATTGTCCTCATTTGAAGAGAACATCTGTTTGGTGTGATCCACGCAAGTTGAGAAGTAAACCTATTATTGTATGGAAAGACCTCATTTCATTGTTGTCAGATGCGTCGATATCACTGGAATATATGTCACACGTGAGGCAAAGTCAGCCGACGCAGAACAAGGAGTCAGGAGAGTCGAACATTCGGATTATCTGACCATTATTCATACCCGTACCCTTAAAACAGGCAGACATGGCATCGCGTTCCAACTGCTACATTTGGAAAACACCCGTTTTGCCAACAAGTGTTTTGGTTTTGAAATAGTTTTAGGAAAGAAGATCCTGTCATACTCCAGACCATCCATATAAGCTGATTGGTCAGCGACATTGCAAAAGTTTTGTAAGTTAAGGTGCCGTTGTTTAGAGAGACGGCCATGTGCCCCGGTACCTTGAAAATGCGCGTAGGTTACTGGCCAAGCTGGAAAAAATGTTTGGCGAACAGTCCATCTGCCAGGCACTCTTGAGTTGCGAGTAAGATGTTATCATCGCACACGCCCACGCGTATCATCACTCGGGCCTACATGGATATCCTGCCCACGAGACAACATAGATTTGACCTCTTTCCCGGAGTCACATGACAGGACAGCTTTTGACCAAGTCGTCTGGAGCTTGTAATTGGCCTTGTCCTTTTTTCATATTCTCTGATGTAGTTTGCACCAGTTTTACCCTAGCTTTAATCATCTCGGACTTGGCCAACGGGGCGACCAAAAAACTAGCTGCGCGCCACGGGGACGGAGGAGCCGTACATTTCTAACTTCCCATTCGTTTCTGACTATGGCAATCAGGATGCTGTATATCGTGCGGAAAAAACAGTCAACTGGCTTGACCTACAGGCATCTCAATAACGGGTGATCTGATCATGACGCAACTACGGACCTGCCGGAGTAGGTCTTCAAAGGATAACTGCTCAGTGACCATTTTTTCGATTTTTCTGGAAGCGCTTACTCCACATTTATTGGGAGTTTATCTACTCGATGGTCTGGCTTGAATGAAAATCTACCCACGTGGTTAATGCGTGGCGATGATGCTTTGACCCAGTTCAAAGTCTGTTGTGGAAGCTGTGATCCATTATGAAAATAACAGCAACTACTGCAATGGTCCAGCATTGAATATATGGGGTGCATAGAACTCTAGTGCACAGATCCGAGTAGTGCCTAGTGTAGCACCTTCCGGTGCTACAACCTCTGAATGCATCTTTCCGTCCCTAGTCAATGAGGAGTCTGGTTTGACGAGTAAGAAAGCCCCAGGACAAAGAAAAAACAAACGTGCAAGGGCATAAATACCAGTAATATTAGAGACGTATCATTAATTCTGTCTGAGCGAACAACGAGTAGCTTACACATTAGCGTCAACCTTCCGTTCACCACCCTGTCTATTACTCCGAATTCCTGGTTGCCCTGAGTGTCAAAGGAAATCGCGAACTAACTGGGGATTAGGGCGGGAATGACCACTTTATTGCTGGTTGTTGCAAAGCCTTAGCACTTTCACCAAGTGCCAACACATTGTGTTGATATACAAGTGTTCTTCTTGCCCTTTCCGGGCCAAGTTTTTTTATCAGCTTTCATTGCTGGTTCGAACACCATGTCCAGTACGTGTGGTCGGATTAATCGACTCTGATGATGAACAAATCACGCGCATGAAGACCCATCCTGGAGATAGCTTGGGAAAAAAAGTTCACTTATGCTCTGCATTTTGTCTCATGCAATCGTTCTTAAAAAGGCAGCTCGTATCTGCGTATCATGTAAACTGATGAGCATCACCGACTGCGCAATCGTCCAAGTGGACCATTTACATGACGTTCCTTTGCATTCAAACAAGTCGCACTATATCCACCGGAAGGATGAAGGAGATAGCACCAGCTCACACTCTCGAAATTTAGCCCACAGTACGTGGAACTCATCTTTTCCCAGGAACATTTGAAACACGTGTGATACATGACCCACTTACGGTATTGTGTTTTCATGTATGTTAACCACGTCATGAATGGAGGTGCATAAATACGCCGATTTCGTCTTATTATGCGAGTCCTCGTGCTGGCAAACATACTGCCCCGCGCTGAGAAATTAAAGAGCAGTGCCACAGCCTTTTTTCGCTTGTGCCTTTCAGGTGTACAACAGCCGCTGAACGACAAGAAAAAATGGCCCGGGAAACTTGGGCAAAAGCCTCGATCCTGCGTATCAATCCGTGAATCCATGAGTACAGTAATGAGTATGACAGGCCGTCAGATTAGGCTATCGCGCATAGCTGAGGCCTTCTTTTTACCGGCCCGCATGAATACTGGCCTGATGTTTACTATAGGTAGCAAAGATAAGCGGCATCACGTACAGTTATGAGTATGACGTCCGTCGTTCGCCGTTATATTAGGTTTGTGTGCATAGTTAGCCATTGGATTAGGTTGCCGTGCATAGGTGAGGCCTCATAATCAGCGTCGCATCCAGACATGGGCCTAGCAGTTACAATAAACAGCCGAGGTAAGTGAAAAGGACCTTCGCTATCATGGTCACCGGCAATGGATGCCCTTAGTTGCCACTATTATGTGACGTATTTCACCTATGGAGCGTAATATTTCTAATGCGAATGATATCACTGTGTTGGTAATTTACCTGCAGCCAGCTCGTGACGCTGCATTGTCCACAGGCAATTTATGCCTACCAGGGAAGGGGGATCGTCCACAGAGATGTCCCTCGCATTACCACTGCAGAGTTCATGCAGTTATCTAACAGCGTCCTACTTAATGGAAGCCGAGCTCCATGGGAAAATGTGTCGTGACGATGTGCGCTGAACAAAATTATATCATTTGTTAAATCTGAGAAGTATAGAGCAAACAAACGTCAATGACCGATTTTCTTGGGGGGAATTTGCATTGGATATTCTGCAGATGTCATTTCGGCCTTGAGGAACACCGAAGAATGCTAAACTGCGATTTCCTGTTTCATCTCTCGTAAACCGGTAACAAAATGCGAATCGGTGATGATCTATGACCTTGAAATTTCGCTCACTTAAACAAAATACCGTGAGCGAAATATCCCTTAAAGGCGAAAATAGATTGGACTAACCCCCCGTTAAATAACAATTTCGAAAACCCTATAGTTTCGGCGAAAATAATTTGGGTGTGTTTCTAGTGAGCGGCCATAAATACCACACCATGCAATGATGATCAAAGCTTTGTGTGCAGTCAACCAGGCTATAATCGGTTTTCCTCTAATACCCCGGATCTCGACCCGGGAAGATTGGGTAAACCCCTGGATTCTGTGTATCAATCCATGGATCCATGACCTGGATATCACATGCCGGGAAGGTCATGGGCCGCGGCTTTTTAATTTCAAGGTGAAAGAGACCGTTGTCAGCCTCCTCGAGTCCGGCTCAGCATCTGATTGAGGGAATTTGGTATTTACACTTGCCGGCCCCTAATTTTCTGCGTTAATATGCTGTCAACTACATGGCGCAACACAGGCGACTTGTCCAAGGACCCACCTCGACCATCCTTCGTGGGCAAAACCGATGTCTTCATCACTCCGAAAGCCAATCCACAGACAGTGACTCCTCGTGGTGATTCAGAGACTATTGGTAAGAAGAAAGCTTCAATTCCAACTGTTAAGGTTCCCAAAAAGGCCGAGTACCTGCGTTGGTTGGATACAGCGATTTACCAAATCAAATCCATAAGAAGGCCGTATCCCGTGGCTTCACATTTAATCTCATGGTTACTGGATCCCCAGGCCTCGGGAAATCAACATTCATCAATTCCCTATTCTGTTCCGATATATATAATTCGGAGAACCCGGTGAGCGACATTACATTCGCGCTCTGTATGCTTTCTCACTTTCTACGTTCCCCTATAACTCGTGATTGACAGTTTGAAATGAGTACCGTGTTCTTTGTATTTCGGATTTGGCATTCAGTCGCAATCTCCCGAGGGAGCCAAGATGTCGCAGAAGTTTTCTTATCATTTTCCACCGTTGCGCAGAAAACGCTGAACAAACACCCACTTGTCCCAACTACCACCATCTGTGGCACTCGCTTTGTTCTACTAACTGACTGCATCCAGCTGGATAACTGGCACGAGGTCCGGTAGTGTAGTCATGGGTGGGAGTCGATGTGAGAATCTCAGCCAATGGGAAACATTAAAATCAATTGGTTTTATCACCTAAATTTTATGCGCATCTCTGAAACTCCATCTATCAGCTTCGTCCTTGACGTACTGCAAACGCCATTCCACCCAGGCCAGTCAAACGTGCTTCCGCTTACCGAAAGGGTGTAACTACGGCAGAATGTATGCAGCTTGGGAGATTAGAATGATGGACTTTCGTGACATGGAATAAGCAGAAAACACGAGAAGCCTTGGCTTCTCACTCGATTTTCGTAGGCTTAATAGTATTTCACTATTCTGGATGGTGGAACAGAGTCGAGATTCGTCTTCACTAAATGAGTGAGCGCTGAAATTCGTACACCAGACCTCTTCGACGGCCGACCCCACTCTAACGTCAAAAACAGGTTTCTTGCCGCCGCAGCGGTAACCAAATTTGACGCAGCGTCACTAAACGTACGTGCAGATGGGTGAAAAATAGGAAAGATGGAAGAGAAAGGCCTTGGAAATCTGTTATCTGTGAAAGCACCCGGGGAACGAAGTGATTCCCCGATTTACAACAAGGTGGAAGAATCTTAATGTTGACTTGAATATTCCGATTAGCAGGTCACTTGGTCACTGCTCTCTACCCGCAATCCCGTCCAGGAAAGTACGTAAGCTTTCCTATTTACTCAAGCGAAACCGAGTATCTGGTGCCGACGATCTACTTATTTTGTCCAAGGACGGTAGCGAGTTTCTCAGCCAGTTAGTTTCTAACTTACCCGCATCGATATATCGGAACTAACTGCTATCCTCCCTGCGTATGAAGACCATCCTTTGGGAACTCTTGACGTGGTCATTGGGGCGTGATCTTTCAACGGACGGGACAGATTTTCACGTGAACGGTGCGCATTTTTGCCCCCTTTGTGCACGCTTGATTCACTCAGCTCGGTTGCTTAGTTTGTCCTAAACAACGATAAGGCGCCGTCTATACACAATTGTGAGCTTTTCCTGAACCCTCTGAAAGGGCTTGAGAATGGATGTAACAAAGCTTCTTTTTTCCAGATGTGCTGTTTCAGGCCAGTTATTTAATAACGTTGCAAATTGTCCACTTCCGTCAGCAGTCTCCCTCAGTGAAAGAAATACATTTTTGCCAAATTAACTGGAACTGTAGGAGCTCGACAGAAATAGTGGAGAAAATCTACTTTCTCATCGACAGAGCAGTATTTATAGCCGTCCCCTTTGCTTGATCTGTCATTCTTTTGGGCTCTGATGAGATTTTTGAGTGGTGTTCAGGCCGTGCTTTTTGTTGGTCGTCAGGCGAGTTACGATTGCCCTGACTGATAGGTCTTGATCTGTTCAGTTGAATTGTATCGTGTTCTCTAACGAAATCGAAAAGCACTTATGGGTAATAGGTAATCCCAATTTTGGGATTTGTCATATGACTACGTTCCCCGTACATGTCACACTTATTCTTTCGCCAAATAATGAAATATCAAGACCTGTATACGTAAATCTTGCATCCCCAGGGTAGAAAATTGGGCGAACTCCTTTATCTGCTTACAGTTCATAACCCCTTCCTGAAACTCCTCATTATGTGGCGCTGGTTAGATCACCCTGTCGGTTTCCACACCAACGCCATTGAATGAACTTTGGTCTGTTTGGGAGATAGCAACGTTGAAACGACTGTGTCAAATGCTAGTGACAGATGAGATCTACATCTTGATAGTCGTGCGTCTGTACATGTCTTTGGGAAGTATAATTCCGTGAACCTTAGCTTATCAAGATGTCTGTGAAAATCATGCTTTAACTCATCGAGTTTGCCGTGGTTTATTGATTTACATCTTCGATTAACTGCTCAATCAGTTTCAAATCCGACCCGCCGTGTGTCTTTGCTTTAACCCACCTTGTTAGTCTTACAACACACTGTCAGCCTTTTTTTCGGTCCAACTTCAGCATAATGCAGTGCAGGTGTGTTTGCGTGCACTGAGTTTATGGCGACACGTAGCAAAACACGTGACAGAATGACTATAGGTTTTCGGCCATGCACATCTGTCACAGAGGAAAGATGAACTATGTGGTTGTATAGACCGATTCTCACGCTTTAAGTAAACGTCGTGTGCGCGAAGCAATTCGGCATCAACTACCATCCAATAATAGGTAAAAGTAAAAAGGATCGAATTGGTATTATTAATTATTTTCTAGCGCATGTGTACCGGTGTGCGGTTGGTGGATATTAGGTCAGACGTTAAAATGGTCTGAGACCAGTGCAACCACGATGGTGACAAGTTAGGTGCTGTTTTGCTGGACGAGTATAGGACTCATCGTTAGCTCTGTAGACAGGATTTAAATTCATTTCATCCTAGCAAGATTTTACGACGTGAAGTCGGTCCTGATGGGGAGACGGTTCTTAAATGGATGATCACTGTAGGCTCCTCGCAAGAGGTACCTCCCCCATGAGATGGAATTTCGCGCTTTTTGAGAGAGCACTGTCCAACTCTTGACCAAAACCGTTCAGAATCCCATCATGGCGAAAAGCCCTGCCAACAACGACCAGAACGTGAGGTTCGTGCGCTAACCTTTCGTGTGTTTCAACATCAGTTAGGTAACTGGACAAAAATTATGTGGAAAATTCTTACCCCTGGGTGGTTTCAAGTCCTACGACACGATTTTCATCTGTATGACACACAGCTAAGACCCTCCCGTGATGATCATCAGTGACCTCAAGGTAACTCAGCGGTTAAGGTGCCAACCGGAGGGCCCACGGTTCGAACCCAACCCCGGCAGAGGGGTGTGGAGGACAACCATAGGAAAGGCGGACGGATCTTGGGTCGCTCTCATCCGCCCACTCCGTCGGATCTGGCGTTTATTAGAGTTCGCTTGTCTAACACTGGCGCATCCTGGTGCGACCGGTTTGGTATCATTGAACTGGGTAGGTTATCGTTTTCGGTGCGCGTCTGTCCCCTGTTTCTCCTTATTGTCGGTGAGCAGCTGGGACAGCTAGACTCAACGCGCTACCACCTAAATGAGCAACAACAGCTCCAGCTGGTTCACACCCCCGATGACTGTCGACATGGAGGCTTCAGTCCGGTGTGACAGAGCGTTCAGTGCGTCGTAAACCATTGTTGGAGCTATGGTGTGTTATGGTGTAAACATGTACAACCAGCAGGAAACGATTGTCAAAGCGTTCTCTGGGTGCCTTCACAGACGTTGCCTAACAGACCACACACGGTCGACCATTCACGAGTATCCAGTTAGGTAGAAATCCTTAGGCTAGAAGATTGGGGTAATATATTCTTCGACCAGCTAGCTGTGACAATCTCCGGATCACAAGATGTGTACAACCAGAATCGGGAGGAAACTGAGTAAGCGTTCAATTCGATAGCCGTGTTCGGATCTTGGATCCGCGATTTGGACAGACAAATTATGTAAATGGAAAGCGAATACGACACGAGCAAAAGTGACTCTCTGTCCTTGTTGTTAGGATGAGAACGCTCCAAACAGTCAAATGAATCGGCCGTCAGGCATCGTCGACGTTCTTTCAGGCGAAAGTGCTGTGAATGTTGTAGCTAACGGCAATGCTACGCGAATTAGTCGGTTTGTATATATGGATCCACTAACTGATTACTGTCGATTGATTGGGGTAGGGAATCTGACAGCCGGTCGCCTTGCCTGGGCAGTTTGCATCTGAGATATTTCGGAAGCAGACTAATCCGGTCAAGAAGAGATTGAACTTTATCGTGGTGTGACGCCTCCATGACCCGGTCATTTTCACGTTTCCATTCACTTCCAGTCGCTCATTGTGCATTTGTAAAAGCTATGTGATGAATATGTTCGGCAAACTCTTTGCTCTACATCAACCCGCTTTAGTTGTGGACATTCAGACAATACCACTATTTGGTGCTGTTCTACGAGTTCCTGAGTAGTTCTTTTTGGTAAGCAGCCTTTGTTGGAAGGGTAGTTGATCTCCTTAAGGTTTCTGTGTTTTCCAGAACACGTCGAATATAGAAAGTATTGAAATTATTGTGGACCCTGTGTTTTCGCAACCATTTATTACGTCATGGCACACGCATGACTATGTCTATGTTTCACGATTGCAACATCTATGTGTATTTGTCTGTTTTCAAGGGGACCACTCCTCTTAAAAAGCCACTTCCGTGTGGTTCCTGGGATATCCCCTCATTCGTTAAACCGTGTTTTCCTTGCCTAATTCAGAGTGACGGAAACTCAAATGTGGACAGAATTTGACGTCGAAGAATGAAATGAAAGAGGTTGCGAAAAGTTCGGGTGCCGTTGGTGCTGTTTTTCTTCCAGGGTGGGGTCCACGTGACCGTCCCTGTGCTTGTTTGGAGATACTGAACGACATAGCGGGTAACCATTGTCAGTGGCTACCATGCTGTCTGATTGTCTGACTAACAACAGGAGGTGTAGGCACTTTGGGTATTTGTTGCACACTAGCCCTAAATCCCTCTCTTCCCCATCTCTTCCGATTACGAAGCTTTATTGAAATAAATTGACATGGTTGCTCTGCAGTGAAGCACCATTGTTCTCATCTGTTGTTGTTGTCAATCATTTTGTTGATGTTGATTGTTAACTGCTTCCCAGAAAAGACCGTCCCTAATCCTTCTCTGCAGGTAGTATGTAGATTGGAACAGCTGTATTAGGACTCTTATTTAGCAGTCCTGTTCGTTATAGCAAGCGCATCGACAAATCCCGAAGAGGTGAGCCATACCACTGTTGCTTGTTCATTTTCAGTCAGCGAACGAATGTGTAATTAAAGCTGAGCAACACGGAATGTGCTTTGCTTAAGTAAGTAAGTAAATAAGAAAGTGAGTGAGTGGTTTAACTAACCGGATGCTCTCTTGTTTTTTCATGATTATTTTTTGCTTTTGAAGCTGTTGGTTCATTAATTGTTACATATTGTTGCCCCCTTTATACAGGGTCCGTCAGTGCGACCGACTTCAGGAGTAACTCGTGTCGACTGCAGGTCCTTTGTAATCTCTGAGTCCAATGTGAAGCTGCATCTACGGATCCTAGACACACCTGGGTTCGGTCAGCTGGTTGACAACTCGCATTGCTGGGAACCGATAATCGAGTGTCTTGAATCTCAGTTCGATGAATACTTGAGAGCGGAACTGAGTGTTTCTCGGACCACACTGGGATCTGGGGTCAGTTATATCCCAACTTTACCCGAAGACAACCGAACACACGCTTGCATTTACTTTATCAGCCCGAATGGGCACGGGTTGCATCAGTTGGATATTGAGACAATGAAGCGGCTTCATGATAAGGTATGTGAGCTTCTGAACGTTTTGGTTTTTCTATCGGTAGGTAGTGAAGAGGTTGTGAGTTTTTATATCCGGCGTTTGTCTCGAAAGCAAATCGAACCGACGAGAAGAAGCCGAAAGGAACGTATGGCTTTTTCCTCGTTGTTAAAAACGGTCAGTGTGCGTCCCACGGATCCGTAGTATGGTTCGTTAATTCAGCATTTGGATTTGGCTGAAAGCGCCTAATGTTGGTAGTACGGAAGCGTAGACAGGGAGGTCACTCTAGTTTTGCACCATCTGATAAGCAATTAATCCGCGCACCACAGTCTGTAGAATAGGGATAAAGTCGAAAATATTTGGGATTGGCATGTACCGATAGCGAATCGTTTAGGTAATTGTGTTGGACGTCGAATCCTCTTTTTGCTTTTGAAGTTGCTCCTAGGAACTTCAAATTTTCCGACGTAAGTTTTCATGTACAAGGCACCCTCGTTATAAAGCCCTTCGTTTTTAGCGAACAGGTTACGATAAATGAATGTGGCTTTATGATTAATCCAAGCCCAGAAAAAGCTGTTTGCCTACAACAGAGCATGATGTAAATGGCCTATTCGAATAAAGGTTAGATTTTTTATCTGTATGGGACACCATTATCATGCCACGAATGTTTCTCACCATAACTCCTCTACAGCAAAATGCAATGCATCAGTTCCTGTCAGTTGATGATGAGTGCCGTCGGAAAATAAGTCCGGGATTGCTGCAGTGTGCGTTGGACGGATTCACATAAAATGCATCACGTAACAATACATCAACAAAACCTATATCGATACGATGATACCATGAAGTGGTACCATGCTTTTTCGCGCCCACCGTTTGGTCCGCCTACTTGCATAGTTTTGTTGTCTCATTTATTGGTTCATGAAGTCGAACTATCCTTCTGGATCACCTTGTTCAATTGTTCACTGGTTGCAAATCGACAAAAGTATGTACGTCATTTCGTGTTATTCATGTGCATCTGGAACTAGTTTTATTGTGGCTTGAGCTGTTGTTTTCCATTAGGCTGAGAAACTATTCATCTCTGGGTGTGCGACCTACATTCCCCATATGTCAATGGACTCAATGGACAACGATGAGTATTGCTCTCTGAGAACCAGTGCCGGACGATAATCGGGTTTGAACTTCTGGAATGCAAGAAAGCGAAAAACTGTACAAGCAGTTTTGCAGTTGATACAAACAGTTGATGAAAAACTTCGATTCCTTGGACATCGTTTCAAGTGAAACATAAGGCAAACTTCGTGGTACAAATTTGATTGAAGAGTACCATAAACGAGCGGTCCAGCTGCAACCCTTCTACTTTGCAACTGGGTGTTTAACCATACAAGTATACTCCACTGTTTTGATCGTTGTTTATGAGTGCGTGCGTACAAGATTTGCGTTTTATGGACCGCACCCCCTGGACTCTATGTGGAATGTTATAGGCCTTTGGTACTGAGATAACAAAAATCTTCACAGCCAATAAAGCCAATAACAAAGTCTTATTTTGGTGGATAACTTCGTCAGGAAAAAATATTTTAAAAACATTAGTCCTATTTTATTGCCATTATGGATGCTCGTGAGCGCCTAGCGGTCGACATTGCGAGTTTGAACTGGAACCACGGACTGTGTCTTAACCCCTCTATCATTTTTCACTTAAAGCAAAATTTCATAGCACTAGATCATCCTCGGATTTGTTGAAGGTTAGGTGTAATGTTCGGGGGAGGAGTAATTCGTCTCCTCTCTGGTTGTTTGTTGTGTTTATGCGAAGGATGGGTTGGATATGCTTCTGCGGTTCTCCAGTCGCCTACTATCGGACTGCATTTTCCTTCCCTCCGTTCTTAGCTCCCGGTAGCCGTTTTAGCGTTTTTGTCGTTTCGTTTGTGCAGTTTTTACGCACTTGCATACCTGTTTGTGGGGCTGCACCACCCCGATGTCTGATGGAATTTCGGGTCGACAGTTGTACGCTACTTAGACCAAGTTGGCTCTCACTGTTTGTCAGTTTTGGATACTGGCCGTTTGTTTAAAGCATTTGTGACCGTTTCCGCGACTTGGTGACTCATCGTTTGCACCTTTGGTCAGCTGCGTTCTCCCACGCCTGTGCATGCTGTCACACACAACAACTTGGATGGTCTCATCCTGCGAAAATCCTGCTGACGTGACTCGTCTGTTGTACTCTGTTCCGGCAAAAACTGTCTTTTTCCACTTTGGGGAACCTACCTGTGCTACGATTATGCTAGTTTGCTATTGTTAACTGTTTCCCGAAAATCTTAGTCTAATGGGGGGAAACATTTCTCTGCAAACGAAGTTTTACATCCATGTAGCAAGTTGACGTGTCCTTTCGAACACTTGAACAGGTGCTCAATCAGGAGGGCGTTAAATCTCGACTTCTATGGGAGGAAGAAATGTAATGTCGGTTGAGCTTATTCTTGGGGTGTAGTTAGGTACGAACTTGTCTAGGCTGGTCTGAGGTGGATGTTGCTGATTAGCTTCGAACGTTTTGCCTGTCATGTTGCGCTTCATCGATTATTATGCTGGTTTGATTGTCTTCCAATCGTCATCTCAAAAACCACTGGAAATACTTGATCTTCGAGTTTCACCGCTCTTCCTCTGTCCTAGGTGAATTTGATCGCCGTTATTGGCAAAGCAGATTCCATGACTGCGGATGAATGCCACCACTTCAAGCAAACTGTCAAAATCCAGTTAGAGGAAAACAAAATAAATTTATACAACTTTCCGCAGTCCGTGGTCAGTCTGGGCGGAGGGGCGACTGATAAGGTTCTGCAGGAGATTGTAGAATGGCGCGAACGACAGCCATTCGCGGTGGCTTGCAGCGGTCAGCTAATTAAAGAAGCAGATGGCCGCAAAGTAAGTCATCTTTTTGTTTGTAACTTGGTTTGAGGCTGAACAAATCTCAGGTATAACTTGCTTGAGAGCAAATTCGTGCATGCCAACTAACCATTAATTTTGGACAGTCTCTACCGTGAACGTTCTTTATTGAGGTAGCACTGCCTCAGTTCACTCGCGCAGTTCTGTTTTGATTATTCTTTTCCCAATTCCTAATTTTATCAGATTCGTGGTCGAGTGTACCCGTGGGGTGTGATGGAAACAGACAATCTGGCCCACAATGATTTCGTCGCTCTGCAGAACCTATTGTTGAACGTTCATTTGCAGGTAGGCTTTTATCCTTTCAAAACATTTGGCCAATTCACATCTTATTCCAATGCAATAGTTCTTAGTTATCGCGAGTCTATGGGGAGTATACTCTCTTCATCAAATTATAAGGCAGTTGCTATTTTGTAGTTGTTGTCTCCTTGTAAGTAGTGTGAAAGAAGCGATCACAGTTCACCAGTACGCTGCCACCTGTTTTGCCGTGTTTGAGGCTTATCATGAAGGTGACTTTTCCGGATTCCAACACCTTTTTCGTACTTGAGCACCGAATGTTCATATATGTTGAATAAGTCATGTATTTGAAATTGCTTTGGTTCTATTTCGTTCTCCAACCTGATATGCAATGTAAAGGCTGCCTCAGCTTTCCGTAAAGCCGATATTCTTGGCATCGAAATGTCTGCTCTTTTTGCTATTACAGAGTCTCACATAAATACCAACCTGCTTTGCTACTGGGGAATTTATCATCTGACATGGCCGATTTTTCCTCTTTCCCTGAAGAGTCTTCATCTTTATGTCTGTGAGGCACCTAGGCTCACTGGTGTCTTAACGGTCAAACCAAGCTAAGTAAGCGCAGTCAGGTTATGCTCAACAGGATCATGCGCAGACCTATTCAATGAGTTGAGCTCGAAATACCTCAGTGGCTAAAGAGCGAACTTGCTGACCGTAAGGTCCGTGGTTCGAATTCGACTTTGGCATTTCGACTGCTCCTATACACCGAAGGACTGTTATATCTGAACGACTGTTGTTTTACTTGTTATTTAATAAGTGGGGCTGCGGGATCTAACCTCTGCTTCCAACGGCCATTGTGAATGTTGAGACGAATCGTTCTCCATTTCCTTCTCTCCCTCCCCCGTCCTGCGCACTCCCGGTTGGCTGGACGTTAGTGATACATCCTGGCACGAAAATCCGGTTGTCACTGGAGGCGTGATCTGTACCATAACTACCCGTCCTCGGGAAAACAGCTCCCCCCGGTAACCGGAGAAAATACATTTTCCGGTTCCCCTTGCAGTAGTCTTATACCAAGGTTTATTAGTTCCAATTCATCATCACAGTTAATACACTAATCTACCACACTAATAACTAATAACACACACTGCCACACTCTTGTCATTGAACCTAATTTAACTCAGCCGACAAGTTTTCTTGGATACCCACATAGTGCTGCTCCTTGGAACATTTCACGACTGAACTGCAGCTTAAAGATTATACAGCTGAAGGTTAGGGTGGGGCAACGCACGCAGTGTCCAGTTTTCGGTGATTCCAACTGTTTTCGTTGTTCTGTAGGAACCATCGTCATCTTCAGATGTAAACCGCGTTCAACGGTGATCTGGGAAGATAGGGATGAATAGCTAGTGACTAAAGTGGCGGAGTCTGACCTTCGTTATGCAGGATCATCATGCTGCCTTGGTGCATGTATATGCAGGAGTTTTGAATAGGTTGAGCGTTTCGTTTCACGAAACGGAAAACTCCATTCCACTCTCTCCTAAACTGTTGAAAAACAACCGTCCACAATTGGAATTCAATTGCCCGAGTGCAAAGGGTGAGCGACACGATCATATTCAATCAAGAAAACGTTGTTTTAGAGTCCCCCAAAGGTAGTTCCTTGAGGGGGAGTACAATATCTTGTTGGAGCGGAAACATCGCACCATCAATGTTACTGTTGTTGTTTATCCTCGAAGCGAGGATCGCAGTTGTATAAGAAGTCCAGTAGTTAAGCTTTATCGAATTGCTTAGGTAACAGACTAATATCGTACATTCTTATCCATCAGTTTTCCCATTACCAGCTAAGGTTTTCGTAGTTATCTCAGTATGGTCCAGTTTATCAATAGTGGACGGTGTACGTTGACCATTGCCAGCCCATTCAACTTGTATTTCCCGTGATCTGATATTTTTTCAGTGTCTTAGTGTGGTTTGGATACACAGTAAGGTATTCCGATCAGTGTTCCTATGGTAGTTACGAGCGTTCTCCGGAAGCGTAGGACTGTCCCGCTGTTGTATATTTTCAACCCACCGGACCTGGAGTACTGTAGGGCTGTTCAGGAGAATGAATAACACAATCCAGACACTTGACATTTCTACATCAAATCATCTGCCGTGTATTTTCGATAAGTCATTTCGCAAAATTCCTTAAGTTGGGTCCTCCATATCTTGGACAGTGTAGTGAAAACAAGTTCACTGCCATTATGGATACCCAATAACAGACCCCTGTGCCTTGATGTCCTCTCATTTGCGCCTAATATTAGGGAGTTTGACCGTAGGGAATGGTAGGACAGGCATTAAAACGTATACATTTACGGGTCTTCGCAAGTAGCGAAGCTATACCGCTGTTTTTGCGCCGGTCTGTAGGTAGCAACGCAGGTGACGTGTGAGTGCCAAGTGGTGAGATGTTCCACGACAGACCCACTACGCGGTCGTATCCGATATATCCCATTTGCTGTCACAGCCGAAGCTCTTGTCCTTATATCACACCCGTATCCCATGGGTCTCCACCTAGTAAAACTTTAGTTCCCATTTAATCGCTCTTCCATAAACGAATTTTATGTAATTCCTACACGTATTGAGGTTGTCGCACAGGGTGTGAGGTGCTGTGAGCTTACGAATGGTGCCTGACCACGAACCTGAAATGGTGATCCATTACCAGACTACTCATTTATGTCACTTTCCGCCTTCTGGTTCGGCCGACGCTCTTACAGAGAATGACATAATATTTATCTATTTAGTTTTGGCGTAGTTTTCCCAGTCGTATTGCCAATTCGCGACACAGAACAGCAACTAAATAGAATTGTGCCTTGGATGGTGGAAACCAGTGGAGGACCAAATATATGATATGCCACTTCATCTATCAACAGAATAAATTCGGACGCTTCGAGACGATTTTGTAAACAAACCGATTATTTTGAATCGCGATCATTAGCCTAGGGCGAGCACAGTACCAGGCAGCGATCTACCATACATTCTCCGGATATTTTGATTGAAGTTGACTTCGGAAGCCAATACTGACCGACCGAATACTCCACTGAACAGAAATCGAGATCCAGTCAGGTCGTACATACGTATGTCTGGCTTCTTCGGGGTGTCACGACGTGTTTGGTGGAGCGGTCAAGTACCCCTGAGATGATTTCCCTGCCACCCGGTAAGATAGACACCTCGGTAAAGGAATTTATTCATAGCGTTTCCCCGTATCTCGGACATCATACTTCAAAACCATAATTTTACCGTACTTCTGTTAACCCAATCGGTTCCCGTTTTCGGTCCAACCGATGCGAATGCTTCTATCACCCACTTTGATGCAGCCTTTGGAAGAGTGAACTGCTCTCAACTACTTCACGAGACAATCCTACATAGTTGTGGAATAAGCGCTGATTTCCCGTTAAACTCTCGCTGAATTAAGCCTGTTGGCGCGTCCAAAACGGCAATGGTAGGACTGCATTCGCCGCCATTGTACTAAACATTTTCTATGAAATCCGGTTATGGGTCTATGGTCTAGAATTAGCTTCCTGTTGGCTGTGACTCTGCTGGATTCTACTTTTCCCCTTTTCGCCTTAAGAACAATATTTTCATGGATGAGGCTTTCCAAGTGCCACTTCTGCTAACGATCCTTTTTCTCTTCCATAGGATCTGATTGACGTCACTACCACTGAACATTACGCCAAATTCTTTGCCGCCAAGATGACAACCATTGCCGAGGCTAGCCAGTTCCCCACCGAGCCTGATGCGCGCGAGCCGCTAAGTCAGTTGGAGGCGGAGCGTAACGAACAGAAGAGACGTCTATCTCGGATGGAGGCTGATATGGAGGCGGTGTTTGAACAAAAAGTAAGTCGTGGCTTGTATTATCCGTTTATGTTGCAAGGTATATCGAGTAAATGGCGCTCATTCTGACCCTCTTCCCGAAAAGAGCACCCTTCGGCAAGTGAATACCTCGCATTTCCGCACTCCATAGGACCATTTTTGTGAACCGAACCCTCAGTCGCTGAACTTTGATGCGTTAGTTGTCATACTGAAGAGCTTCTTTTCGTGGTCTGCATGAATTCGCGTTATTTCCAGAATCGGCCCAACCAACCAAATTTTCTCCAAAGAAAAACAAGTCGAACCCAACTTATTCTTGGGTTACTGCGGCAATAGGGTGAATTTCCAGCGGTCATGATCATCGTCACCTCCGGAGACAGCAGCATCAGTGTTTACGCTGATGCTTCACTGTCGTGTAACCACAAGGTGTGTGCAGCCTTAAATCAGAAGAGTATGAATGAGGAAGGGTCCTGGTGCTAAACTACGACAAACGTCATGGATGCCTACACTTCCAAAGTCTCAGTCAGACAGTTTGGAAAGAAAATGATACCGCGAATTTCACTGACATTGTTTAGACCCCATTTCTTGTAATGCCCTAGCTAAGTGCACGGACGGTCACGGAGACCCCATCCTTGAAGGCTCACTGCACCGACAATGCCCAATTTCCCCAATATCTCTCACACTCTTCTTCAAAGTCCTACGTTGTCCACCCCTCAGTTTGCGCTATTCTGAAAAAGGCACGGGACACAAAGGTTGTCTCTGCAAACGATTACTTCATATGCCTAGCACATGTTCGAGCTACCACAATATCATCATCGTCATTGACAGCAACACCAGACGAGAACACCGACGCTTCACCGTCGTACATCCATGTCAGTTTATTTCATTAAAGCCTTGTAATCGAAAGAAGTAGGAAATGGGAAACCTAGGATCAGAGTGCAACAAAAATCTGAGGTGCCTACTCCTCCAACACTTAGTCATACAATCTGGATAGAAGCTAACAGCATGAACGCCACATCTAATACCTCCCCTTGAATTGCAAGTGGCATGTTCAAGAGACTGCACATCCTAGAGTATGACTTTGCACTCTGCAGGTGCAAGGGGCATGCCGAAAGATGGTATGATAATGGTCGGTCCATTCAGCAGGGCTTGTGCTTTGTCTCCGATGTCGTCGAGTTACCCCAGACCGACAAGGCTCTTACCAACAACGATTTGAACATAGTATTTTGAGGACCCTGTAGCGTTTGTCGCATCGTTTCGTCGATGATAAAGTTGAGCAAAAAGTAGAGAATGGACGTCCTTGCCTGACACCACTTTTCGTAGGGGAGCTTTTAGGGATTACCATACACTCCCACCTCCCCGAAGTATGTGAATTTAAGGACGGATTAGGTCCATGTACTTGTGAAGCATCCCATTGTGAAAAAGCATGGCTAGAAACACTGACTTGTCGGCAGAAGTGAACACACCTTTGAATTCAAGGAACCCCAAGATTGTGCTGGTGCACATGGTGCCATTCCAACACTAGACGCTGTTTTCCAGTGTCATGTACGAAACCAAAACAATTCATAGTCAACGGAAAAATGTGGAATTTGGAAGGATGCTAATCACACTAAATCACAGCACAAGCTGATTGTGGGGGACGATGTTTCTCAATAGTTGTGTCAGACACTGGACTTATTAAAAGTGCGGAAGCAGGTGAAAAGGCCCTAGACAGGGCGGTTGCGTCGGCTGGGTGTTGTCGACCAGGAACTTCCTCAGCGAGTCTCTGAACTCAGGTGGAATGGTTTGGGTTTTTTGTGCGGGCCCAGCGCCCTCCATCATTCAGTCCCGTCTCATGTTAGTCACTTGTGGCCCGCGACGTAGCAGAAAGTGTATGGGGTCATTACACAAACTATTGTCCTAACAGTTTTATTCAGAGTTGAACTCAATTAACCGTCCGAACTGTTTTCGCATGTTGGTCTTTGAATTCCATCAACAATTACTTCTGCGTCATCCAAATCTGGCTTAGCCCACTTATCGGATTGTACCGCGGTTGCATGTGTTAGCGTGCTAGTTTAATCTTTTTGGTGCCACACTGCGTTTCGAAAACAGTGTACGTACAGCTTACCGCTATTGTACTCGGATGTTGCCATTTGTTACGGATGCAATGTTGCATCTGCCAAGTTGATTACGCTTAACTTTCAAGGCAGTGTATATATATATATATACATATATATATATATATATATATATATATATATATATATACATATATACATATATATATATATATACATATATATATATAATGTTACGTGCGGTTTTCTGCCAGAGGGTCGTGCAGTGTAGTAAGGTACGTTTGAGACTGCCTTTACTGAATTCGGCCATTCCAGTCAACCGCACCAAACTGCCAGCTGCACTTATACGCTATTCTATCCGTAAGTTTAGTAGTCTGTTTCAACAGCCAGGGTGACAAGATATCACAACGTAAGAAGGAGGTAAAGCGATGTGAGAAGGGATTGCAGATTTGGCAATATTGAGATGGATCGTAGGATAATGGATGCGCAGATTTGCACAAATGATTGCCCTGGAGCTGTTGATCTGTGAAAGGCAATTCTCATATGATAGAGAGCACTCGAAGCCTATGGTTTCAGATCAGCAGCGGACCTAAGTGGACCTGAGTTTCCAGATAGCTCAGCTTAGTTCGTACCATTACTCTGGCAAGCACATTCGACAATGCAGTTGACATTGTTTCACTTCATACTTTTTGGTTTTGTCCCGCCACGATGCTACCTTGAATGACGAGTGTGGTGATGTGGCAAAATGGCAAAACGCACAGAAATCTGCGTTTTAGCGATCGATTAGAGAACGTGACAAAAACTCCGTGTATGTCTGGTATTATGAGGTCACAGCAGTCCTCCAGTGAAGGAACCAAGCACAGCAGACGACCAGGTATCTTTCCTAATCCCCGTTCGATCGTGCTAATGGTTGATGACGAATGTACGTTTTTCAGTGAACGCTGTCAGGTGCACACCAACGCCTAAAGATTAGCATCATGAGAACACGATGGACTAAGTGAGAGATTTTGTCTAGTTTTAACTAACAACAAACAAATCAGGGGATTCGCTGGGGTTCGTCAGCACTGACCACGGGGGGATACCACTCCTGCTGAGACCGGACACCGTGATTCAGCCTAAAATACCTGTGTACAACAGTGTTCCTTCATAACGAACACACTAGCAGGACCAGTCGAAAACAGTCGGTTTATTTGGGAAGATGTTACAGACCGGCACCTTTTTAGGATGTAAAAGTAGTTTTAATTTGGGTTAATTTGCTCGTTTACTGATTAGTTTCCAGTGGGGGTTAACTGTTTTTGGGTTCATTTCATCGAATGAAATGTGTCGGGAAATTTAACTATTTTGGAGCAGTCAAGTATGTATTGTGCAAAACTGTCTCGCAACCCTCGTTGAGGACGTAAAAATTACCAGGCCTTTGAAGCTTGGATTTTAAAATCACAGCCTTGGAGAGACAATCATTCATGTTTCGTCCATATCGGAACTCATCAGTTAGGTATAACATGATTAGTCAGCTCGCCCACTGGTGGGCGATTTCGCCGCTTAATGTATATCCACGTGGTCACATCTGTGCCCGCGACGTATTTCAGCTGAATTGATTTCTTGGCTCACTCTGTCCGATGTTACAGTTAGGCTCGTGACGTCGGGTGGAATCTACTCTGAGCTGTTCTTACCAGACTCCGGAAGCTGACGAAACCTACCGAAAGTTGTTTCTATAGTGGGGTCTTACGTGACATCTTTGATTTATATAGCTCAACCACATAGATATACACGTCGGAGCCACAGACAACGGATGGCCTAGAATTCTCTGAACGTCGTGATTGGATGAACTAGCCGGTATCCGGATGCAGCTCTCTGATTGCTACGTCACGTATGTTTCTCAGTTTATACTTTTTCCAACAGGTCTGCTGAAGTAAAACCCTTTGTGATTGAAACCCACCTTAAGGAACCGAATATTTCTTTCAGAATATTCAGTATGCGCTATGGCAAGGCTGGGGGATCCAACACAATTCTAATGTGCATTGATTAGTTGCCTTTTTATTTGAACTGCTTTACAAATCCCAGTGGCCCAGTGAAAGATGAAATTGCTTATCGTATAGGAATAAACAGATCAACTTTTATGGATCTCTGCTAACGCCACCTCATTATCACGAAATCAGTTCTGTTACTTACTTAAAAAATTACAAACTATATTAACCCTTGGGGTTATTCTCACATCAGATGGTTGGAAACAAAGTGTGAAATAGAGTATGAAACCATTATGCACTCACGGAGGGTTAACGGTTTCAACATGTACACGACGAAGTTGTATGACCTTGACAACCGCAGGATTTTGCTCTTATGTAGAATGGAGCCCAAGTGCATTATCAAACCAATCTGAATTGGCTCACTCACCAAGTATATCCCGGATTTTTCCGTGTGTCTGCTCATAGCCATAGACAGAGAAATTGAGACTGGGACATTATTGAGTTCCCACGGAGGAACCTTAGACACAAACGGCTGGTTGGACGATACGTTACTCGTAACGACCTTTCGAAACCTGAGCAAAAACGGTTACTGACCCCAGCCGCACTGGGTTGGTCAACATGCAAGTTCGTGGGATCAGTGGTGTCTTGCTATCTTGGGTGATCGAGTAGAGACTTCGTCGACCACATCTTCACACTCCGTCAGGTGTACGAACGACCCACAATCTTGGTGTTCTTTGACTTCAAGGGTGCGTTAGATTGTGTCGATCGCTCCTAACTAGATTTGCTCAACAGAGTTTGCCCCAGAAGTTTGTGGACATGATCTGCTCTTATACTCACATACTTTTGGGCGTGAGAGTGTATAGTGAGCTCTCTAAAAGGTTTCCTACAAAAAGTTGTAGCCTGCAAGGGTATCTATTCTCTCGTTTCTTGTTCAACTTCGTCATGAGTGAAATGATGAGGCAAACGCCGGAGAAACCCCCGGTGTTAAAATCGTTGCTGGTGAGAGGTCTGTCGATCTGGAGTGCGCAGACGACATCGTCCTCTTCTCTGAAGACGAAATGGAAGCACAAGCTCTGTTGAATAAACTGACCGTCACCGTACCACCTTTCCGCATGTGCCTTTCACCTACAGAGTATTGTTTTATTGGTTGTTGGCGTGTTCGCGGAGCTTGGCAGTTGGATACAACTTCGTTTGTGGCAGTTCAGATGGTTGCTGAAGTAGTTCAGAATCTGGTCCATGTGCGTTTCTTTCCTGTATGCTTCACTTTGTAGTTGGCCGTCTGTCGTCCTTCTGACGAGCGCATCTAGGGGCGCCGATTTATTGTTCTCAGTTTCGATTGTGAAGTGAACACATTGTTCATCGTTTGGTTCGCTCGCGACAGTTCATTCTTCTTTACAATTGTATTGTTGTATTGTTGTATAGTTGCGATGAATGACTTCTGCGTATGGGTAATCTGATGCATCTTCGAGCCTTTAACAACCGTTGTCTCAGAAGCGTTGCTGGTGTCGGATGGTGTCAGCGAATCCGTAACAAGGTAATCAAAAACGGTTGTTCGGTTATGCAGCAGGTACTTTGGTCGCGGAAAACACTCAGCACCCTCAACTACTGTGACTTGGCCATGTGCTACGCATGCAGAAATATCGTCTACCGAGACAAGTGTTGTTCTCTGCGCCTGCTTCGGAATGGTGCAAACTGCTAGATGGACAACGTATGACTTGACAGAAGGGTGTAAAAGAGATCACGAAGTGTTTGGCTGTGCTGTGGTCTGCCTTTAAGGTTGAGGCATCCGTGACCGTCGCTACAGAACAGTACACAACATTACTGTTCGATATGCTGTTCAGTTACGTGTTATTACACCTACATACCTTGAACGCGGGATCGCGTGTCCTCATCTTTCTCTTACTGGTGGCCTGTGTTGTGAAGTGTTTACAGCGGTCACGTTCCATTTGGGTAAACATGCGAGAAACTATGCGCTCATCTCCGTTTTTCCAGTTTCACTGGTAACCGTGCCGCGTATGGTGTGCATTGTGCAACACTGCCTACTTTAACGTATGGTACGTTACACTGAAACTGGGACATATTTTCCGGATGTGAGCACCTGATATATATATATATATATATATATATATATATATATATATATATATAACAAAGTGGAATTTTCCCATGCTTCCGGTGTCTCTCTAAGAATATTGTACGTTCTCAACATCGCAGCTCAGCTCTGAGTAAAGTCCACTGTCAATACCTAATGGATTGATGCAACCCAAAGCAACTGAGTTAGATTATCCACCCTCTTCACTCAATAT
Organism: Opisthorchis felineus; assembly: GCA_004794785.1. Lineage (NCBI taxonomy): Eukaryota > Metazoa > Platyhelminthes > Trematoda > Opisthorchiida > Opisthorchiidae > Opisthorchis > Opisthorchis felineus. Next base: position 515,945 of record SJOL01006493.1, read on the forward strand.
TTGTTCCCAGATAGAACTCATCACATGCCCTGTGGTTGTCATACTCATCTAGTCCTAGTTCACTTAAACGATATTGGCCGTATTTGGGTGACCAAAACGGTCCCCACTAAGCACCGACAGCACAGGGATACTTTTGTCCCAGCGTTCTCTCATACGGGATGTTCCCTAAGAAGTGTTCTTCGGTGAAAAAGAGCCAGAGAGAATCTTAATCCTGTATGTCGATCTCTCACCAAGGGAATCATTTTATGGTTGACCGATATCTGATACGGATTTACCAGTCAACAAGTGGTTGGAGCACTGACCTGTGCACCGCACGCAGTCAATGGCCGGACGTCTGCCGAACATTGTTTTCCAAGTTATGGATTAGAATACATATGGCGTTACAGAGTATGGCAGTTCCAGGCTGACTGACAGTGCCTTGTTTCCAGGTTTTCGAGCCACACCTCACACGAACTATCCTGTTGGTCCGGCTACCTGCATCTGAATACCCTGACTATATCACAACCCTCATGTAACCATTTCGGCCACCTAGGATGGTATCCAATCACTGTGATCATTCTAGTCCAACATTTTAAGGTGGAACACTTCAGAATCCTTGTGGTAGGCTTTTGGTAACCCGTCCCTCTCGTCCTGATATTGTTTTCATAATATGGCACTTCAAAAACCGATTCTTATGGTTGTTCGGAGGTGAAGCACACAATATTATTGTTGGTATCATTGAGGATGATTAAAGGTATATAGATTCAGTATTTGGGTTATTTTCTGTGCTTCTATCAACAGGCGTTTACTGAAACAACCTTTGGATTGTCTTCTCTTTACTTTGCCAATCTGTCAGCGTCAAGTATCTCAACTCGTGTTCAGTCTATCCTTGAAATTACTATTGCAGTTGTCGTTTGCACTTTATACACTTTATCCAGAGGTGCATAGAGTCAAGGGCTGTTTGTTTAGTTGACGGAACCAAAATACATTATTCTGCTAGGATCCGAATGGCGCCTTTCTACTGTATTGTAGACTTAATTTTATCGCCTATACCCTCACCTGTGTTTGGATGGTAATTATGTCCACCACTATAAAAAATATTCTTGCGATTTCTGTCTCCCAGTCGACCCACTGGTTCTTGCACGACCCTAGTGGTTCAGACCATATCTTAGCACCTTGCATTGTTGAATCTTTCGTCGTATGATTGGATTTCAAAAATTACTCAAAATCAAACGGGACAAGTCGTACATTCGTGGAATGTTTTTCAGCTTGATATTGAAACGGTTTTTGTGTTTACCATGGTCGTTATTTGGTCATTGATTTCGTCCGTATATTTAAACCCGATTATCTCGTTGCACCGGAAGATTTCTCTTGTCGACGCACTTCCAGGGGTACCAAAGAAGTAACGTTGAAAAAGTGTGTCAAGAGATGTTAAAACACCGAGAAACGCAGTTGTGAATATCTCGTAAATCCAGGACAGGATTCGAATATTCAACCACATGTTACGCCACACCTTTATCCCATAGTCGGCAAACTAACCTGAACATTCAATTCGTGTACTTACCATGTGGCATCACTCACCTTCAACCCGATGTATTTGCTAACTAATTCCTCGGAAGACGTTCATTTCTCGAGTTCGACCTACCCAACAGGAGCGGGAAAATCGGGGTAGAGCTTGTTCATTTTCACCAGAACTCATCACCAGTGTGCATTCCACAATCACAGCTCTTAGGCATCGTTGTACCCGGAAAACCCAAGTCATCATTTTACAACCTTATGTTTACCACCTTACAGTTTCTTGCCATGTTTTCGACTCAGTTACCAGGAGTAACAAGATCGTTTGTGTCTTCATTCCGCTTGTGGCTGTTTTGCCTTTTGGGGATAAGCATGAAGTTGTCCAAACATTGCTGTTGATAGAATACAACCATCGGAACAGGTGGACGTGAAACATAAGATAGTTTCAAGTGTCCAGACTAGCTAACCGATCATTTCGCCCTTGCGTTGAAAGCAAGCATGACGTCCAAGAAGTGGTGTTGCCTGATTAGCTGTAGTTTCTGCCCCAGTGAATTCGAGATTAATGACGGTACGGACGTAGAAATTGCTTTACTATGACGAACAAACTGCATGTTGGAACTATTGTTGGCTCTCTTGTAAGTGCGCGACAGTGGGGAGATTTACTTTGATGCATTTCACCATCTATTAACCCTTAGGACTAGATAATCAAGATACTTAGATCAATTAACTTTTATTTTCAAAGATATATGGAACTTGCACACATTAGTTTACGCAACAAAGATATCGTAAAGAATTTCTTGATTTGATGCACATCAGATGAGCTCAAGATCCGATGTTGATGCGATATGCTGTTATGACGCCGCAGCCTTTACCAAATATGTCCCAGTTGAGCATGCGTAGATAACCCAGCAACCTTTTGGCTTTGGTAAATACCTCCATGTGCTAGCTGCAATTTTGCTGGATAGCGCACACAAACAAAAAACGCCCACTGATATTACTACTACCCGTGTAAGGAGGAAAGCCCTTCGCTGCAGAGTTGTTTATTAGAAAACGCCAACTAAACGGTTACAGACTATTGGACAAGAAGGTTAAACTCTCATTTGCATGTTGTTTTTAAAAACGGAATATCCATCTTCTTCTCGAACGCGTCTTCTTGAACTCTCCTGGATATTCATTGACTATCGCACAATTGCAAGCAAAAACTGTAAAGTAGTTCCACAAATTCCGTAATAAATCCCACCTTCCATTAGATCAAGGCGAAGTTACGAGAACACACATACTACTCGCATGCGTCATCAGTAGTACCCACCGTTACACACCTTCACCCTTTAAAGGTTGCTTGCATGCCACTGATTTCCATTTACCTCCGTTGGGTCGGCTCCGGCAGCTGGTCTGTTCGGCAACTCTTCGGGTGTATCATGCCACTTCCGAAGCTGAGTCCCATTTACTCTTTTCGATCCCCGACCGTCTTGAATTGTATAGACGTTCCCCCGGCGGTCGGTAACGACAAACGGACCTTGCCATCGGCTGCCCAGCTTCCGCGATCCCAGTCCACTCCTTCCAGGATTCTGATGATCCTTCCACTTAACCTTCGCGCCTATGGGGAATGGTCGTGCCTTTCTTCTTGCCGTTTTCTGTCTAGTCCTTTCCTGAGCGGCGGACAAGTTTTCTCGAGCTTTCCTCCTTTCCTCTCCTAGCTCCTCTGGAGACAAGTGTGTTGCCGGCCATAACCCAATTTCCTGATCAACTGGAAGGCGCGGATGTCGACCGTACATCAGCATGAACGGGGACTTGCCTGTGGTTGGCTGTATGGAAGCCCGATGAGCGAGCAACACCATCGGCAGGTTCACTTCCCAATCACCTCCTTTGGCCGCTAGCCACTCCTTGATCGTTCGGTTATTGCGTTCTGTAAGACCATTTGTTTGCGGGTGGTATGGTGCCGTCCTCAGCCGTCTGATGCCCAGCTTCTGCAAGCAACTCCTAAACTCTTCGCTCTCGAAGCAAGGCCCTTGATCCGTTAGAATCATTTTTGGCACCCCGTGGTTGGCCACGATGTGACGCATTACCACTCCGCTGATTGTCGTCGCCCGTTGGTTTGGCACGGCTGCCGCCTCGACCCACCGCGACAGGTGTTCTGTCATCACCACGATATACTGATTTCCACTGGTTGTCACCGGAAAGGGGCCCATGACGTCCACAGACCATAACTCGCCGATTTCTGATACAGGAATGGGTTCCATGGGATTGGTTACCCCTGTCGTATCCCCTTTCATCAGTTGGCACCGCTTACAGGACACCACATAATCCATCACCTCACTTCTCATCCCGGGCCAGTAGGCCCTCTGCCGAAGTAAGTCGTATGTCTTGGTGCACCCTGTGTGTGCCATTTCGTGGCATTCGACGATCAGCTTCCTTCTCAAGACGCGAGGTATTACGGGCAGCACAACATCAGAATCAGTGTCGTTCCAAGAAATTATGCCAGCCTCACTCAGACTCAATCTATCAAAGTGACTCTGGAACATTTGCAATTCCTTGTCTCCGTCTCCGTTCTCAATATTCCGTCCATCCAACAAGGAGGCTGCAACCTTCCGTAACACAGGATCCTGCCGTTGGAGTTGCACCAACCTCCCGGGATCCAGTTCGACGACGAGGCTATTGGCACCGATCATGATCCTGGGGGCCTCATCTTCAGCCTCTGGTCTTGACAGCCAATCAGCCAGGTGATTCTCCTTCCCTGGCACGTGCCGGATCGTAAAGTCGTACTCTTGCAACCGGAGTGCCCAGCGCGCGAGCTTTCCGCGAGGATCTCTGGTGGTCCTGATCCACTCCAGGGGTTTGTGATCAGTCTCGACATGAAATCTTTGTCCAAGCAGGTATGGCCTCCACTTATCCAGGGCCCAGACGATCGCTAAACATTCTTTCTCAATAGTCGAGTACTTCTGCTCAGCGTTAGTCAGGACGCGACTGGCATATTCGATAACTCCATGCCTCTGCTTCAGGACAGCGCCGATACCGCGGTCGCTAGCGTCCGTTGCAACAGTAAACATCTCTCCGACCCTGGGCAGTTTGAGGGTCAGTTGCTGATCCAGCATGCGCGCTTTGACACGTTCGAAAGCCTCGTGTGCTTCCCTGGTCCATTCGAACTTCCGATTTTGCCCAAGCAAGTCGTACAGTGGAGCAGCAATCGTGTTGAAATCTTGGACAAACCGGCTGTAGTATGCTGCTCGCCCAAGAAACTGCCGTAGGGATCGCTTGGAATTGGGAACAGCACAGTCCTCGATCTTTGCCAGTTTTTCTGGCAGTGGGCTAACCTCTCCGTGACCCACTTTATGCCCCAGCAGTGTCACTGAACTCCGAGCGAGCTGTGTCTTGGCTTCATTTATCCGCAGGCCCGCCTCCCGGATACGCTTCAATACGGCCTTCAAATGAACTGCGTGCTCTGGTTCCGAATTGCTGTACACAACGATATCATCCCCGTACACGGCAACATTCTGTAGACCCTTCGTTAAACGAAGCATCAAGCGCCGGAATGTGAATGGTGCTCCCGACAAACCAAACGGCATCCGTCTAAATTGATATTGGGTGTCCCCAACGGTGAACGCCGTTTTCTCCCGGTCCTCCGCCTTGATAGATAGTTGCCAATATCCGGAACGCAAGTCGAACACCGTGAAATATCGGGAATGCTGGAGGGAATCGAAAATATCCGCCACCGAAGGGACAGCTACAACCCGATTTACGGTCAGTTCGTTCAAACGCCGAAAATCCACGCAGAACCGATACTTTCCATTTGCCTTCTTTACAGGCACAACCGGGGAGTTGTATGTACTGTTGGCCTCCTCAATTATGCCATTTTTCAACATCTCCTGCACTTGCTTATGGACCTCCTCCCGTAGATGGAGCGGCAGCGGACGGGGTCCGTAAGGTCGAAAGCATTCAGACGAGAGCGGAATTTCGTGTTCAATCCACGAGCAGAAGCCAAACGGATCCTCTTCGCCTGTGAACAATTCGGAGTATTCCTCGACCACGGATTGTACTGACGGCATGTTACAGGACGGAAGCTTTCGGACATGCAGCTCGTTCACGGCAGTGCTTGGGTAACCTTCAAGCTTGACTGCGCCATACTTGGTCACCAGTTTTCCCCGCTTGAGATCAACCACGGATTCTGTGCCCCTGAGAAAATCTGCTCCCAAAATTGTCTGCTCAATGTCTGGGCTGATAAGGAACTCGTGCTGCACGGACCTGTCGCCTAGGCGCATTGAGTGCATTGACAATCCGTCAATTTTCAGTTGGTATCCACCCACTGCTCTTACGGCTAGCGCGCACGGTTTGCATACAGCTTCGTTCCCTCTCCGTCTCAGCGATACCCCTGCTCCCGTATCAATCAGACACAGCTCCTTCTTCCCGTCTATCTCGACAACGGCCTGTATGGTAGCCTGTGTGACTGCACTGATCGCAACCCACCCGGGAAAAGAGGAGTAGTCCAAAGTTTTATTATGTACAGGTGGTCGGGTATGAGGGCATTGATTCTTCCAGTGGCCATGCATGCCACACCTGTAGCATCGGCTCATTCGAGCGTGCCTCCGAGATTCCGTCTTGATTGCTGCAAGCTGTCCGGCAAGTTGGTCCACTTTGTTCTTCAGGTCCTCCACTGTTGACTCATCCCTGTTCTCCTGCGACTGCAACGTGGCCAGTGGCGCCTCGGCCAATTCCCGTGCCAGACGCACCAGGTGCTCCACACTCAACTGGCCAGTTGCTCTTGCCAACCGCAACTGGGCACGAAGCGCAGGGTGGACTCCCTCGACGAACTGTTCGGACAGCAACTGCTGGCGCGATACTCCGTCCAGTTCCGGCAAGGCCCGATCCAACAACTGCTGCAGGCTGGCGAAGAACACGGTCGGGTCACATCCAGGTCCCATGCTGGCCGTCTTGAACCGCCTCATAGCCTCCTGGCGGTCGGCCGGCGTGTCGAACTCCGCTGCAAGAGATTCCTTCGCGGCGGCCCAGTCCATCTTCCGAGGGCCTCTTCTGGCCGCATCCAGGGCCGCCTTCGCCCGGCCTCTGAGGAGGGTCTTCAGTGCCGCCAACTTACCCCTGTCGGTCTCCAGTCCTGCCGCCTCCGCAACATCCTCGAAGTCCTCCAGGAAGGTCCGCACATCCCCATCCTCGAAAGGTTGTGGCCACGGGATCCTCATCCTTATCCTGGTCACGGCACCAAATGTAAGGAGGGAAACCCTTCGCTGCGGAGTTGTTTATTAGAAAACGCCAACTAAACGGTTACAGACTATTGGACAGGAAGGTTAAACTCTCATTTGCATGTTGTTTTTAAAAACGGAATATCCATCTTCTTCTCGAACGCGTCTTCTTGAACTCTCCTGGATATTCATTGACTATCGCACAATTGCAAGCAAAAACTGCAAAGTAGTTCCACAAATTCCGTAATAAATCCCACCCTCCATTAGATCAAGGCGAAGTTACGAGAACACACATACTACTCGCATGCCTCATCAGTAGCACCCACCGTTACATCCGGGCTGAGACGGCTCCTATTTGAATCACCTGGGATGTTCTGTTAGAGTGAATCGTATGTTTGCGAACAATGGATTATGAACTTAGTGTACTCTTGTATCAAGCTAGGGTCTATTAAAAGGGCGTAAATCTAGCGCAGCAAACCCTGTGAACGCCACTTTCTGTAATGTGCCCGGGTAAAATAGGTGCTAGAAGGCACACGAAGAAAAAACTACAAATAGCCTGAATTTTCCATTCAGCCGCGACCGTAACGAAATGGAAGCTTCATTGTAAAGAGACGACCAACGTATTCTGATTCCGTTATGGGGATGCACGTGACGAATGAAATCTGCTCTCTGTCCTGGAAGATATACACCGCATAAAAGGTACCTGGATTGTTCACATCAGCAGCTGAATGCGCAGTATCAAGGTAAACCGGTATATTTCTTCGTACCATTATCCCTACGTGGAGCGAACCTGTGAAAAGTAGCTATCATGCGTACCGTGTTGCAAAGATGGTAAACTAGACATTGACCTTGGGTAAGCCATGGTCCACGTGTACAATTGCCGTGCAGTGTCAAAAAATAGAACATGCTCATGTGGAACCGCCCTCAAGATTACGCGATCATTACTACGTGCGAGCGGTGTGGAGAACGCCTGTACACCATTTATCAAACCATACTAAATCTCTTAGTGCGGTACTTTTAACAGGCACGCCAGTTTTGGTCATTTCTAGGTGATCGTGCCGCCTTAGTGGAGTGAAACCAAGTACAATATTGGCATTGGCTGGCAGCCACACCTTGCATATTCTTCAGACATTAACAGGAATGTTCATGTGGGCCACACCAATGCCTATGGTTATGCCGTAACGCTAGGCCACAAATGGCCCACTTCTCAACTTTCCTCAGAACATTCTTTTCAGTGTACGGTCACTAAGACTGCATAGAATCTAAAAAACTAAAGGCAGTATAACCCAGATCCACTTTTTGTTGCTGTTAGGTTAGCAACGGAATACACCTTTTCCCATCACGCGCAGACTATATTTATGAAACTTTAGTGATAAAAGTCAGTTTCTCCAACAACTGGGCAATGCTCGGCTGATTTACCGTTGAGGTCCACCGATATACTCTTCTGATAACACATTAATTTTTTACGCTGCTCACCCCCTCGCTAACTTCCATTCTGGAACTGGCCGTTTTGAATGGTCAAACATCATATCGATTTGATGGTAGTATAGTGAGATAGCTGCGGGTTAGGCGCAGATGTGCTCTGATTGGGACGATAATCGACCAACCGGAATCGCGCATCTTAGCCTGACACCTCTCGGTCCTTCTCGAAAACGAGGACCATTGCATAACTGCAGGAACGCAATTTTCACCTTGTCCCTATTGCATACTGTCGCGAGCTGCCATGATTTCTGAAGTACGCTGCTGAGTGGTCCAGCATGTCAACGGCCGTCACAGAACCGCCATTATGGGAACAATATCATTGAATGGAAGTTGACTGAAAGCAGCCTGTCGACCTTTATCCAGAGATTTCAAGAATCCTGCTTACTTGAAGTGCAAAGTGACGATCGATTTGTGCTAACTTGTGTAGTCAATTCACAGCGAGCTACAAATGATGGGCTACCAGAAAACAAATAATTACATGCACTTTGCAAGTGCGTGTGTGAAATATTGCATGGTCCATAAAATGGTTCACATGGGCGAACGCGAAACTGGACCGTATTTGTGAGATGATTGTTCCGAAAACGACGTGTAGTGGAAGTACATTAGTCAATAACCCGCTTCCATTAATCCAACAGAGTGCAAGCAGCGATCCAAATGTGCAGGTCAACCCTCCGTATTGCAAGGATTCCATTCAGATAGAGCGTTTAGTTCAGCGAGAAAGAAGTTTTAGTTGACTCTATCTCTACGAAACTAGCTTAGTTGGAAAACTTCAGCTCAACCTCAAAATGATTTCTATGTTCACGTATACCTTCCCAATCGACCACAGCCCAACAGTGTTTGGTACCATCCCGTTCCTGTTCTGATCACAACATCTAGGGAAAATTTATCTCGACTTTAACACCTACACTTTTTGTCCTATAAAATCAACTAGTAAACGTTATGTAAAGATGTGCCATATTTGACGAAAAGGCATTGCGTTGTAGCAGTTGCTGCAGCACCCACTTCTCTAGGGTGTTGGCGTTCCACCAGTGCCGTCACTAGCCACTGTCGAGAGGTTTTACTATATGACGTTAATTGACAGAGTGAACCAGGCTAATGGTGAACAACCTTGAAAGGTAGTATTTAGAAAGCATTTCTAAATGAAAAAGGAAATTGTTCTCAGTGGTAGATATCCAATCTTTCTTTTCATTGATCAGGTTGCGGAACGGACGAGCAAACTGGAGGAGAGCCGCCGTGAGCTGGAACAACGCACAAAACAGTTGAGTCAACAACTTGCCGCTGAAGCGTCAGAATACGAAAAACAGAAACGTCACTTTGAAGATGAGCGTTCAATCTGGGAGGCGGAGAATCAAGATATTCTCGAGGTGAGTGGATATTCGAGGCTCCGTTTCCTGCTGTTACTCCGCCAAATAAAACACCTATCCTACTGGAACGTCCTGTTCCCATAATTTTACTTAATTGGTCATCCGGTGGGCTATTCAGTTCAGTGTACTTTTTGATTTTCATAAGCATCCATTTACTGTTGATTTCCCCTACTTCTTGAGAATTTTACCAGATGTTTCTAGTGAAATTTCTCGCTCCGTAATGTGGCATACAGTTGTTCGCTAACCAGCTAACCTGGCGCTTCCTATCACTGTTCACGATTAAGGGCTCCACGCTTCTCCGTTATAGTGCATCCTTGCACGAAGGACCTAGCAGGCGATAGCGCAACTGGGTCGGTGGTATTTTGTAATTTCTCATACAGCGTGGGTGATTTGGCTAGGTTCAACATGCTGGACAGTTTTTGGGCCGCGTCATGTAACTATTAGGTAGTAACAATGCTGACCGGCACAGCAGTTATCAAAATAAACAACCTCCCGACCTGCAGTACCCTCTTGGAGTAGGATTTTCGGGAACCAAAACAATGTGGGTTGCCTCCCAAAAAGCGAAAAATTCCTGGAATGTAAAATGAGATGTCTTAGAAGCATTTCTCCTGTAATTTGGAAAGATCCTGACCCCTATCCAAAATGGTCGCACCTTTCGACTGCAATTAATTGGATGGTTACCCTATCCCATCTACACGTATCCAGTCGATACCGTGGACAACCAGACATGCAGATTGTAAATGTGTTACTGCTAGGGTATAGGGAACTGATCTTTGTGTATGACATGAGGAGCGGAATCAATTAGGCAAGCACTATGGCTTCTTTGCTACTGGTCATAGATTCCGTGAGCATCGCATGCATAGTGAAGGCATGTTCAGCTTGAGGAGGAAAAATCACAGGTCTCTTTAGCTTTCGCTATGATGTTAGCTCTATGAAGGTTGAGTATAACTTCATCTCTTTCCCTGAGGTGATGAAACGTAATTTAATGCTTGATCCTGTACTTGGCGGAATGTTCAACTGTCGTGACACCACTTTGCTGGGTGTATGATACAAGTGATGGGAAGCGCATTCTTCACCTTGGCGCCTTCGATGCGCGCATTCAAACGAAGAGGGAGAGCTAATCTCAGACGGCCGATTGGATGCATGTCTGAACTCTGCTTTGGTTCCTCCGGCTGCGTTCATCAACCGGTGCCTGTTGTACTTGTGTTCGTTTGCGGCAAGTGGTTCACCATTATAGCACTGACAGGACGGCTGCGTGTGTTGCATGTGACTTCGGCTACTCATTGGGACTGATTAGCCCCTGGGTTATCCAAACAGTGGCATCGAGATGGCTCAGTGGTTAAAGCGCGAATTTATTGACCGGAATATTCTTGGTTCGATCTAATCTCTGCATCTCGGCTACTCCTGTCTAGGCTTGGGCAACCTGGCAGTATTTCAGCCCTCGTGCTTCCACCGGCTGGCGTGGCAGCTAGGCACCGAAAAGGTGTTACGGATGAAAGCTCATTACTGATCGATCATTGGTGTGTATATTTTGGAAGCACTATTCACTTGCCTAGCTGACTAGTAAAAGCTATCTTAGAAATGCGATCAGGTTGATATTTCTCGAAGCTCCTCCAACATGCAGTGCCTATTACAGGAAGGAATGAACAAAGCGATCCCGAACGTATTGCCTGTTGCATCTGCATCGCAGACCTTGCTGCTCTGAATCTAAAGCTGTGTCCGGTTTATACATCTCTGATTCAGTCTCATGATGTCAACAACCTCGTTGGTTCTAGCTCAACCTAGAACTAGCCAGCAAACTTCTTTGGGATAGGTCTCCAGCAGGACAACCTGAATCAAGTCTTTATGAGTAATGCAAGACCCCAAACCTGAAGCCACTCACCACAGTCAACAACGTCCCTCTTAAATCTGTTAATAGTGATTCACATACCTTGTTTCGAACAAGCTGGTCGAATTTTCTTCCCAACATGACACCGTCGGCTTATCTAGAGCTCACGGTTTGAACTCCAGGTGTCCGGAGTTTATCCACACAGAAGCGAACTTCTGAGCAAACACAGTGTACTCTGAAGGTGTGCCCAAAAAGTCAGTGCAGCTTTTGTTCGTGCCGATCGACACGCGCTGTCTTCCTTGTTGGTTGGTTGTACATTTGGTATACCGTTTTGGCGACTTTAGGAAGTGCACTAAAGAAGATAAAAGTCGTGGAGCTTCATAAGATTTCTCTCTTGAAACATTGTTATTCCAATGTTATTTCGGGGAATACCAATGTAGGATCTTGCTGCGTCTCACATATCGTTAGTGAAGATATCCAAAGCAAAAACCATATTCTATAGGCTGATATTTGGGTTGGCAATTTCAGGCTTCCACTGGAACGTATTTAGTCTTTCTTAGTGCCAAGGTTTGGGGCCATCTTCGATGAATGTTGGTCGTACGACCAACTGACTTTTCTATATATTATAATGCCCTCCAGGATCGGACCCCTAAAAAACTGGAACTAAAACTTGAGGAACTAGATAGTGCGGTTTCGTTTTACTGAAGATAGCACTCCAAGAGCGTAACAGCTGAAAAAAAAAAAAAGCTCCACTCACCCAAAGCTTAAAATAATCTGTGTGACTTATTGATCTGCCAGTGATTCTTAAGGCAATTAATGGTCGCTACTTGGTTGTAGCCTTATTCTTGCCGTCCAATTAGACCGAGTCGATTTTCCAGGCTACTACATGTACACTTTTTCCACAAGCGCTTGTTGTCCAACGATCACACCTGTCGGATACGACGGACGTTCAAAGATTACTTTATTGCGCTCGAAAGCTTCGTGGCGTCATCTAGACCTGGTTACTGTATGTCTTCAACCGCTTCCAGTCTTTTAGAACACCTTCAGTGAATGGGAGGACAGCGTGTTCTTATCCTAGCCTAAAAATAGTAACTTACCAGGGCCAAAAGCGAAGAGAGACGATTAGTGGAATGGTCAACAAGTTCACAGTATCTTCAGATGTGATGACGTGCAATGCAGTAGATATTTCACCTGTTTTGCAAACGAAATTGAATTTGGATTCCCTTCTACCACTAGTTTGATTTCTGCCACGGACACGAATTTCAGTGCAATCCTGAGCGTAACCGGTGCAGTATCCCAGACGAATACCGTAAATGGTGTCTTTTGTTATCTCGCATGGATGCATCAGTTCGAAGCGGAAAATTCTTTGTTCCCATCACCATCGCTTGATACTGTCGCACGTTAATAAATTCGTAGTTCATTTGTGACGATGCGTTCAATAATTTCACCATGATGTCGCATAAAAAGGCAAAAGTGAGATGGTTTTTCAGGCTTATTGAAATTTCGCTTTCGTAACGGATCACTGTACTGTAGCACAGATCCGGATCCTGAAAAGTCCTGCTCACCTTTTGATTCATCAGATGGATGTAGGGTTTTCAGAATCCTCGACCCCCTGTCTAACAGTTCCATACTGTTGATCATAAGACTTCGCGCCTGCCAACTGTTTTGCACAGCCACGGAACTTGCATTTTGTTTGAGCCCCATGTTGACTTACTCAGACGACTCGTTTGCTTTGTGATAGTCGGCTTTTTGAATTACTTTCTTCCTTTGGGAGATACTCGGTTTCAAAGTGGCTTTTGTCACTTCTGTTATTGTGGTAAGTGGGCCAGATCAGGTCTGCTGTGCATTTATTTGCCTGACGTCACAGACGGGTAGGTTGCTGTGGCCTTGTGCGCATCATATCGACCGGTTTTATGCAAATACATTTCGCCACTGAACTCCGTCACACCCGCAACCCGTAGAATACCGGATATCCGGTTAGGCTGCATTGCTCGCTCGATAACGGAATTGTTTTTTCTCTTTATTTTACCGGCTTTGTACGGGTGTCTGTTTTCACTGGACACTACGTCGGGGTTGCTGAATCACACAGTTTAGCGCGAGATAGCGCAGGTCTTGGGGATCCAACTTTTTGTCACTGTGACTAAATGAGACGAGTGTTGTTCTGTGTCTACTTCAGAATGGCGGAAACCTCGAGGTGGACAACGTATGACTTGGCAGAATGGTGTCAAAGAGATTACGAAGAGTTTGGTTGTTGTTGATGCAGTGCACCTTCCAGGATGGGGTCCCCGTGACCCCTCCTGCGCTTGACTGGAGAGGCATTGTAGGAAATGGCTCCTCGTCGGTGGCAATGGCCTTCGTGCTTCCAGTTTCTTTCCAGAATGTCTGACTGAGCGGTTGAAGGTATAGGCACCGCAGAATGCTTCTGATAGGCTATCACCTGGCCCCCTCCCCCACCCCCACTTTTCTTTTCGTTTCATTCTGAGGCTTGAAATATAATTAAATAAACTTTGTGTTTGTACGGCGGTGAAGCATCAGTGTCAACACTTCTGATGCTGTCTCTGATGACCATGATCATGATGAGGACGGGGACGGCAATTTCTTGTATGAAGCGCTACTTGATCACCGTTCTCCTCAATCTTTTTGGGAATTCTTGTACGCAACACGGTGCCGTTCGGTAGGATGATGGCCAGGCGTACTGATGCTCTAGATACGTATCCTGTTTTCACGTAGGGTATAGCTAATTGGAGTAAGCGAGAGTGGTTTGCTGGAACCGTGCGAAGTATTGATGGAACCACTCTAGTCGGTTGGTAAACACACTTACATGGTCAGTACACACAGTGCCCTTTATTGTTCATAATTAAAGTGCACCTATCAGTAGACCTCTAATATTAAGACATGAGTGAATGAAAAGTTTTTGACAAAATCCTGGGAGCAGCAAAATATACTTATGACTCCAGCCGACTAATTCCTAAATAAATCGAATAATGGTTTAATTGCGGAAGATTTTCGAGAGAGAGAGAGAGAATCATTTTCACTTACTGCCCAAAATCAGTTGACTAGGGCATTAGAGCTTCTGAGGTCTCGAGTTCGATGCAGTGCGTACACCAGTCACTGTAGATTGCACGGTAAATTAGGTGCAGAAAGACGAAGCATGCTCCGTGGATGATTATGGGCGTATTCCACCTTATTCACGAGAAGAAGAGCGATATTTTAGCTGTCTTATCCGTGATTGGGGTTCTGCAACCGCTTAGGTGTGAATGTTAGTGTAGAGGATATTTTGAGCAAATGTGGACTGGAGACAGACAGCCGGTTTGCAATTGAGAGCATTGTCTGACTCAATTTTTTTGCGCTTCAGGTAGTGCAGCACTACACAACCCATTCCGCCAGATGGTGGTTGTTGCTTCGTAACGTCAAGCTCACGGATCGCTAATACTTTGTGTTTGAATCTTTTCATAAGCGTCTGGGATTTGCTTTCGAAATGGCTTTATATGGATGACAGTGACTTCTGTTCCATTCGAGAACGACAGATAGTTGAAAGTGGAACTATGAGAAGTTTAGCGGAAACACGCTCGATTCTATTTCAGTTAAAATTAGTTGAGGTATTTGAACTTCCTGGGAATACGTGTGTGGTGATAATTCATCCACGGTGGTACTAGTGGCTTTTCAAACCCTTCGGCCGCAGCATTCGCGATAACTTGATTTCACTGGGTCAATGATCAAAACTGAACATATATCCACTTTGTTAATGGGTCCAGTCATAATCGCGACAGATTTCATCATCCCACTTTCTGAGCAATTGATAAAAGCGGAGCCGTTTATGCACTATAACTAAAATTGCATCGTGTTCTAGTTCTATTTCATAACCCTCATGGCACACGCATGATATTCCGGTAAGTACGTATTTGTGTGTGTATGTATTCAGTAGATATCTGAGCAGTTGCTTGCAATATATCATGGTGAGTTGAGAGCGTGTGGTGAAATGTAGAAGTAACGGGTAGCCTTAACAGCATCGCAGTTAGATATGACCGATGCTAGGATCCAAATATTCTGCCTGCGCACATTGCTGGGACTTCGGCGTAAGGGGTCTTCACACTGAATACTAATTGCAATTCTGCTTCAGCTGTGCCCGGGTTTCTGGAAAGGGCGCTGTTTGATGTGGTACGAATATTTGCTGAAGTTAATGGACATATATATCCATTTTAGCCATTCCGTTGCAGATTTGAACTCTAGCTATTTTCGGTTCTCTCCGTCGACAAAGTCGGTCAGTGTTACTAAGCACGGTTTTACGTTAAGCCATACGCCCCCGATATATATATATATATATATCGACCTATCCTTTGATGTATCTCGTTCACCCCTACATGTTTCTGTCATCTCATTGGTCTCGTTTTCTTCTGCTTTTGGTGTGGGCACATCCAGACAGCAGTAACCACCCAACCGGAACCTCGAATATTTTCTTCATCCATCAAATACCACCCTGACTCCAACCCCGGTCTAAGGCCCTCTTGGGAACAGTTAGGTACTAAGATGCCCGTTACACGAAAGTCCAATACGTGGTTCAGTCGAAACCGCTCAAGCTCACGTCCATTTGCCGCCAACCGCCGTCGTACCATGCACGAAGTTTGGTCGTCCAGCTGCTTCAAGCGTCGATCGAAATCCGCTGATCTTTTTACGCACCGTCTACATCAGGAAGGATGTTCTCAACCCGAAGGTGAATGTTGCAGTTCAGCTTTCCCGAGACGATGGCGACTTGAACAGTTGCCTGTCGTGACAGTAAATCAGATACCCTATTATAATCGGATTACGCCCAACACATTTCAACCCAGTAGGTCATCAATTCCTTCTGGGCAGTCCATCAGGCGCGGTCCCGCTCCACTGGCCAAGCCGGAACCATCCAATATCAACTTGTGCTATTCTGCAATCATTACAAGACCCGTCAGTCATCTGATGGTGGTTATCTCTGATGTTTTGGTTAAATTCGGTGTTTCGTATCGGGTTATTACGTTTCGTTTTTTATCCGTCGCACACCCCTCCAAAATGTGGCGGGCCGTTGACTGTTGTGTTTGTTCTCTTAATTTTCAGAACGTACGCACTTCGGTTGATTCGAAAGAGAAGAGCCGTACAAAGCGGAAGAACCTCTTTTGATCAAATGCACTTATACAGCTGTTCCTCTCCTTATCACCGTCGCCAACACCTCCTGATGGTATCACTATAAATTCCGTTGCACATACGCTCGTGCTACTTACGATGTTGACTACTGCCTACTTCTACGTTTTGACAGGCAGATAAGTTGCGCGGTTGCCTCTCGTCGTTGTGTTGTCCACTGCGCATGCGGACGATCAAGTTATGCATTCTTCCACGTTACACTGCTTCGTCTCTACGCCTTTGATTTTTCCGGTCGCTCTGGTATCGTCTTTCACGAAAACGCTCCCTATCGCCGCTTCCAGACTCCAATTTGTTCGGTGCTTCGCCACTTTTTGCCGCAAAACGGTATATATCTCAATCCTGCTGGGTTTCTCTTCTTTTTTCGCTGTTTGCGTACGTATTATGACTCTTATTCTTCTTGTTATGTTTTCTAAAAGCTGTACAATCTATATTACAGTTGCCAGTTCGGTAGTTGTGGTTTATTTTTTTCCAAGCAAGATAGTAAGCTTCAGTACTACTCATAGGAGCGATGAAATGCCACTGTAGGGTGTGACATTTCATCGCTCAGATGGCTCAGTAATTAGAGCGCGAATTTACTGACCGGAAGGTCCGTCATTCGAACCCGACTTCTGCATCGCAACTTCTCCTGTTTAGGCTTGGGCGACCTGGCAGTATCCAAGCCCTCGTGCTTCATTCGGGTGGCATGGCAGCTGGGTACCGAAAGGGTGTTACAGCTGGACGACCATTATTATTATTATTATTATTATTACTGTAGGGCTTTATTTGGAACATGTTCTTGAGAGTTCTCTCATGGTAATAAAAAACCATACATGCCCGTTTTTATGGGTCGTATAAGGTGACTGATAGTGGATGGGGCTCAAACTCATTCGACAAGCAGGACAAGTGCGATGAAGCGAAGCCGTCTCCTATACACTTCCCAGAAATTTACATACTTGCTTTCGTTTGTTGGTATTCTGTTTACTCCAATGTGCCATTCTATCGCATCAGCTTCACCTTGTACCCAGGTGTTTTACGTCGTCGATGTGTTTAAGTTGTCTAATTTCTTTCCAGTCTGAGGGGTCACTGCGCCGTGTGAGCTTCGATAGTTTAATCCGCCACTGTTTACGCACTGAATGTTTGTTCGGGTCTAATTGGAAGGTGCAGGGGAAACACTGTGTAATTGATTTTGTTCAGTCTGAGTGGCGACTCTGCAACGCAATCTCAACTCGACTGGCGAATACTGTTTCGACAACCTAAAAAGTATGTGAGGTCTTTTATCACACGTTCGTGGGAATGAACTCCGTCACATCCTTGTATACTGCTGTAATATGTGGATAACCTGAGAAACAGTGACGCATAGCTTGGTGGGCTGGGTACAGTTTTTTTTACCGTCAATGGTCACAATATATCCGCCTGAATACACTGCTGAGATGAGCATTACCTTTTACAGTGCTCAAGATGTTTCTTCATATCATGTCTGCTGTCTATGTGACCTTTGGGGCCGAGAGCACAATTCGCCGTTACGTTTGTCCCATATGAGTTTAAACTCTTGAAAACGTGCCCTGTGGAGTTTCTGTCCCTACATTCAGGTTATACTGGAATTCCTTGTGTGCGTCGTTCCGGGAAAGCTTGAAAGCAATTGGTGGGCAACGTTTTTCTTTCGACACGAGAGTTATGTCAAGCCAGTTTACTAGGTTACAAGGTTGGTCGAATGTTAATCTAGACGGAGAATCAATCGACCAGATCTTTTCCTACTAGCAGGCGTAGTCAGTGTTGGATGTCGGCTAAGAGTTTTTCTTAGTGTGGATGAGCGAGTGTCACAATCGATGGGCTAGGAGGACTTACTTGACTTTTGGCTGGATTTGGGGTATTGATCTTCCGGTTCAGGAAGATCCCTGTTGAGTGTCGCTCACAGTTTTAGTCTGTGTGGGTGCAATAATGCCTTAACAACTGGTATGGTTAGGTGGAACTATTACACCTTACACTGTCGTGCCAGCCCGCCTTATCTAAAGCCGCTCTCTGCACACTCGCCGTTTCTACGCACCTATTCTATTCATGGCTGCTTGCTGGTTTCCATCGCCTAGGACATCAGTCTCTGTTGTGTGGATCGCAGTCCCCGTCTCAGACCTTCCACATTTCCTAACCTGTTCTATGTTCTGTGACTAGCGCGATTTGTGCCCGTTCGGTTATTCCCCTCTCGTGCTATGGTGGTGGTAGTGGTATTTACTTATGATTAGATCAGCAGTAAAAAAACATGCTGAACCCTCCTGTGCATAGTGCTGTGACCCTAATAAACATCGATGAAACAGTACACCGCGTACGTTGTCTTGGGAATGGCTGGTAAACGGTAGTTTTTGATTTCCTATCGCTTATGTGACATACAAATCAGCAAAGGTCGCCTGCCCGAGGTGAACTCTACCTTCATGCAAAACTTCATGTGCAGATGCAGATGATCGAGATACTCGTAGATATCGTCGAAGTTAGCACATCGCAACAAGTGTCGTTCACATAACGCTGGGAAAATCTGTCGGTGGGTAGCCATATACAGCCAAGGCCTTTTCAACCTCTTCCATGAAAGTATTGACCAAGACCTCGGATAATGGGGATCCAGTTGTCACACCTTATTCCGAGAGTGCACAGCTGAGTCAAAAGCAAAATGACCGAAACTGAAGTATACATTCACGCCCTCAACTAGTCCAGCTGCTGAACACCGAGTACCCTATTGCAGTTTTGTATCTACCAGTGAAGGGAAGTGAGCCTTCCAGTGCGGGGCTTTTTGCTGATCAACACGAACTAAGCGGTTACAGACACGAAAGTAAAAGTCTCATTTGCAGAGCGTTTAAAAAGTCAACGTCCTCTTGAAACTTCCTGGATGTTGTCGAATATTAAACAACAATGAACAAGCACTGCAAAACGATTCAACAGTTTCCATATCAACCTCCCATCAGATACATGAACAACGTTCTAACACCCGACCAGGTACTACTCACATGTTTCATCAATGAACTACACCGTTACACCAGTAACAACCCTTTCCCATACACTATTCCACTTTCGGTGCATCATCCCTTTCGTTTATTCAGTTAATGAATGTAACCTGAAGCCGTTAAGTAATCATTCATTGGCTCATCATCATTATCAGCTGTAAGAACCGCGTACTTGTCGTACAGTGGTTGTAGCTGCCACAGTTTCGTTCACCGATGATTTGGGGAGGTGGGGTAGGTAGCTGCGCATTGGAGGCGGGAGTTGATAAATTGGTGGACTTTTAAGTGGGGGGATTGGAAAGGGAGCTATTGATTGAAGGCAATAGCTTGGATGCACGAGCGCCATTGAGGGCGCGACTGCGCCATGTCTGACAATGTCTCCAACCATTTATGTGGCCCGTCTCGGGGTCCCCATCCAGGAAGACGGCAATGACCAGCACAGCTGAGTTTGCTGGTAATGGCTTTCATACTTCGCTGCCAAGTGATTGTTTGACCTCCCCTGGCTCTCTTCCACCCTTCACGTGGTTGTGCGAAAAGAGCCCTTCGAGGAAGTCGGTCACCATACATCCGTCTAATTGGCATGTTCAGTTATTTAGAACTGTCCTGCTCCGGACAGTTATATCACAATAACACATTATACCTCTCCACGAATTGCCGCTATACAACCCCCTTATGCCTTTTCCCCTAAAAATTGGATCACATTCGGCGGCACTAAATCTATTTGTTTTTGAATGTCGGCTCGCGTTAACCCAAAGATGGCCTTCGCGAATCACACATTGGAATTTTACTTAAGTTTCCTGATTACAACTGATATGCAAACGACTGATTCATTCAACTCAGTGACGGGAGAGAGGTGAAAATGTTTTTGCCACCTGAAGCACTTACCAAGGCCACACTCATACATGTAGCCAACTGGTAGTCTAGAGTCTAATTACTTGAACGCACGAATGTCTGGCTCCAATTTAAGAGTATCAGGATTCGAAGGTTTATGGGATCATGATATTTGCCGGAGGTTTGTTCAGAATCCTCTCCGGGAATGGCAGTCCCTCCCAGACTGAAATAAACAGTCTCAATATGGAAGTTACTATTCTACGCAAGCGGTTGATATGCACGAATCCTTAAATCCTTCTTGATCTTTTCTGTTTTTCCTCTTTGTTCTTGCTTGAATCATCCCATTTTGTAAACATGCATGTATCTTGTGTTTTCTCTTCTTTTTTTCCGTTTCTGTTCATTTGTTTCCTTTATTTTTCCTTTTTGTCATTTAAGTCGTTTCATTCGGTACCCAAAAAGGGCCTTTGCATGCCACCCTCTTCCTCCATATCGCGACCCATCAGCGTCCAAATGTTGAGTCAGCAAATAGTAGTGTAACGGATGGACTACTGATGAAACATGCGAGTAATCTCATCAAAGCAGTTAAAAGAACCGACCAGTCGTCTGATCGAAGACTGTTTTGGAAATGATTGAGCTGTTTGACAGCATTCGTTCGTTCATATCAACTATTCAACTAACGTCCAGGAACACCTTAGACTAAGTGGTCTTCAGGTTTGAGGCTCCACTTGATCCTTATCTTTATGGATAGTCACGATATCGGCAAGCTTCCGTCGGTAGTCTTTTCTCCTGCAGTAATTGGTTGCACAGAAGAGCAAGAGAGTATGCGTACCGATAATTACTGAATCCACTATTCCAGTAGACAGTCTATTCGAGCTTTTGTGACAAGGCAAATAGGCGCTCTTACATCGTCCCGTTGGAATTCAGCATAGACACGCGTTTTGGAATAATATGTGTAATAAATAATGTGTCATCAGAGTTGACCAGATCTTCGACGCATTTCCTGGGGTAGTTCTAGCCTAGACATACTTGAAGTAAGCTCTAGGGTTGGTCATGGCTTTTCTGGTCAGAGGAAACTCAACAACGTTTTTGGCGTGCTCCCTGACTGTCAGCATTTTTTTCGCCGCGAAGTCGTATGTTGCTCCAGGCGTTCTGGATCCAAGGTGCCTGGTCAAGACATGTCTGCAGGTAAGTTACGCTAGGTTTTCTCGTGTGAACTGCCACAGACCCTCCAGGGTAAGGTCGTCTATTCATCTGCAAGGTTTCCACATCCAAGGCAGAAGCGCTTACTTTGTCGGATAATCCTGTGATTCCTTCCGAGAGGACTTCACCCTCACCCTAGGGGATCGAAATTTTGGGATGAAATGGTCATTGTTTCCGGCGGGTGACCCCGAAACGACTTCCTCTAAATCGTTTTGGAACCTCGTAGGTGCTAGATCAATGACTGAAGGTGTGGTCGTTTCCCCCATCTTGATAGGCTTCCTGGTTGGGGGCCGGATGGATACTATCTTGAAGCATGTGGACAAACGAGTCCCAAGTAGCGTCATCCTCGTTCCAAGATATACGTGGAGCATTAAAGCCACCAGCAACCAGTAGTCTGTCCGATGTGCCGCAATTATGATGGAGGAACAAGGGGAGTGCACGTTCTGATGGGCTGCGGCTGTGGAGGCTAAGGTAAACGCAAACGAGCGCACACCTGATTGTTGTCTGCAGCACAGTACATAAGAGGGCCTGGATTTGTGAGGTGCACAGGGGCTTACTCTGCTCATTTGGGAGGTGTTGATTGATGAGTACAAGCCTCTCGTCTTCTATTCTGCCATCCATTTATCCACACGATGACAGTCCAGGCCTACCAAATGACGGTCAACATATGAGTCTTCAGTGCTGGGCCAATTCTCAGGTGTGACTACTTCCACTCATAGTTTTCTGTAAGCTGCCTAATTTTACTTGTTCCGGGCGCTATATGCATTCGTATGCATCATCTGCGGCGTGTTGCCCCTTTTCTTCTCTTCCTATTCATCCCCTAGCTTGGAACTTAAGAGCGCAGCCCGT
Organism: Opisthorchis felineus; assembly: GCA_004794785.1. NCBI lineage: Eukaryota > Metazoa > Platyhelminthes > Trematoda > Opisthorchiida > Opisthorchiidae > Opisthorchis > Opisthorchis felineus. The sequence goes on from SJOL01006493.1 coordinate 538,314, forward strand.
TTTTCATTACCCTTACTCTTGGTTCCCCCCAGCCAGCCTGCCATTTGCAGTAGACAAACCCTGCCGAAAGTATGAGACACCGGCACGAGACTGCCTAGTCTGTATGTTTACGGATGAACTGATGCCTTTAGAGGTTCCGCTACTGACGAGCTCCAAAGGGGCCTGTCCGGCTGAGTCACCTCTTTCTGTCTCGCAGGATGCTGCCATGGCGTCACAGATGACTGCTGCGTCCCTGTGTTTACAAAGGTTTGCTGACTTGGCTCACTCCAGTCGGTTTATGTTCAATAGTTAACGTTCCTGACGTTATAGCAGGCCAGGCTAGTGCATTTTGAGAGCATCCTGGAGCAACCCGCGTATTTTCCAATAAAGATACATGGATTTCTGCGTTGAATAGGGAAGGACTACTGGTAAATATATCCAGAACTCGATCTTGTTGCAAAGAAACCGGGTCTTTCATCTCGATTATGGTAGGGATGTCGGGGTTTGTGCGCAGCCACAAGTTCAACTGTTGCTGAAATTCTGGGGATCGCAACTCTCCCCAGCAGCAATATTGGTTGGTGGTCACTCGCGTACTTCTCAGCATCATCACTGGCTGCCAAAATGCCCCCGTCTGGCGTGACGTTTACCATATTTTCCATGATCGCCCTGATCACGCTACCAGCTGGTCCTTGGCCCGCGGATTTTTGAGCCCCAGTATGGCAGACCGAAGTATACGCTCGAGGTCCCATTTCCACAGACGATGGAATCGTCTGTCTATCTCAGCTGAAACATCGGCTATTCGTAACTCGCTACAAAGGGATGGAAGTGGATACGCATACTTTCTCCCGGACTTTCTGGTTTGACCAGTAATCAGGAAACTGCAGTAACGTCTGAGTGATACATCAGTATGCTCTTCAGTCGTTGGCGTCCTTCGCCTTAGCTGCTGCAGTGATGAAATCCACTCACTGGGGGCTTCTGCTCTCCTTAGAAACTTCTAATTTTTCGTGTGATTCTGTTTGTTGTGTTTGGCTGCTTGGATCTCTAGCTGATTGTCCTAGGGGTCGTCATTGTTGGATCTTTGGCTACCCTAGCATCAGGGTTTCTGCACTCTTTTCGTTGTTATTTGGGTGTTGCCTTTCCAAAACTGACCGACACTCTGTGAGTTTCGTCTCACGGGTTCTCATTTTGCCTCTTTCACTTTCACTGATATCCTGTGAGCTTCTCCTTACTTATTCGCTTTTATCTATATAACAACCGATTGTTTACAAAGTACTTCTAGAACGGTCTCTTTTATCTAGGTTCTATATGGCCTTATCTAGATGACGATCACTTGGCAGTTTGCGATGGAAAGGGCGAACCCAAAATGAGAAATCGGGGTGGAGTTTTATTATGAGTGTTGCTCTATCTTTTAATTCTGACCCTATATTGTGATATTACTGGTGACACATCACATCGAATACCTTCTGCTACCTTTAATAGGCAGGAAGGTTGCCTACATTGATGGGTCGGTTTTTCGTGGACTTTGACTTATTTTAAGAAAGTATTCCCATCAGAAGGTTATAAGTGATTGATGATCGCCAAATACAGATTAACAACGAAAGAGCTCGTGTGGTTGGTCCTTTCGGGACCCGATCCTACATCTGCCATAAACACGCATATCAAGTCTCGGGAAGGCATGGAGGATTATTCTGACAAAGCACTCTAACTGTTCACCAGAATTCAGATGGTCGGTGGAATAAGTGAAGAGCTGAGTTGAATTATGTTCTACATTCTTGGTTCTGTTTGATCACGTAGGTTGATATGTTCTAGAACAAGGAACCCCAATTAATCAGCATTTCGCTCTGTATTGTCGTCAACGTTATCCGGTTCACAGCATGAGCAGAATAGTATAACCACTGGCATTCTGGCTTATCATAGCATTTCTCAAAGGATACGTACCAGCGGAGGGCAACACATATAGACCAAGCTCCTAAATGTCAAAGTAACCGTCAAAACTGCCACTAGCATAGCCGCTTCGAAACACCTTTCAAATTGATCAGGATACACCAAAACCGTGGGAACCAGAGTCTGAATATATAGAGATTCTTTACACAAAAGGAAGAAACGGTTATCGCCAAAATACACCTTAGAGCAAGCCACTTGACTATTTCCACTACAAAACAAAAAACGGAGGAATCAGTCTTGCATAAGTCTTGGGAATGACTGAAAGGCCATTTGGTGGGCAGAGGATAAAGACAGTCCTTAAGTCTATCAATAAACGTCATACAGCCCTCTGAATCAAAAAGGGAAGCATAAACTACGAAAGGGGCCAGAGATGCATGCAGATTCGTTCATTAATCAATTAATTAAGTAAGTAAGTAAGTAGGCGGGATGGAGTGGAAATAAATTCACAAACACCGGCTTGCCAACCTCGAAAACCAACAAAATAGAAGGCCATCTAAACCATAACGCACTGGAAGTAGCAGACGTGTTATGGCTTCTGTACTGATGCCTCAAAAGGAATTAACTGAATACTAGTATGTGGGTTTATAGCGCAGAACAAATTTTGAAGGGATCAGTATGTGACAACAAGGAGCGGACTTTCAATTAGCTTTACAGAGATGAGGAAACAGCACCCATCCATCAGCCAACTACGGATGCCTTTTCAAGTGTGACGAAGCGTCCTCAAACCAATTGTGAAGCTGTGCTTATGAATCAACAACAAATAAGCCTGCATCAGGTCTTATCATTCGGCGAATTCCTTGTCTTTTCTTGTCAGAATCCGTAAAGAATTTAATGAGCAATAAATGGCAGCTTGTTGGGCTGATCGATCCAACGTTCTCAGTGATTGGCATTTGGAAATACGTAGAATTTATCGACAGGTGACGGATAATGTGTATGACTACCAATATTTGGGCAACCAGGTCATCATCATCATCATCGACAGTATGACATCAGTGTTCAACACCGATGCTTCACTGCCGTAAGGGCAGTGAAGCATCTTTCCTGGGCAACCAGGACAGGCTCGTAATTCATCGGCGTGTATGACGATGTTGATGGGGGAAGAAAGTTGAATGGATATGCCTGGGTTGGAAATTTACTTATTGTTTCGTCTGCGGGAGAGTGGACACATACTTCTGGCAAAAAGTTATTTTTGCGCAAATCTACGCACGGTAGATACGTTACTATGGCTTACTCAGGAATAGTATATGGTCAATATATATTCATCCACCGTTTGTTATAGCAATAGCGTAAACTACCTTTTATCTTAGTGGCAATACCTATAGACTCAGATAGTATATTGGACGTCATCGACAGTGTTGCTACACGGGTATTCTGAGTCATTACCGAGCAAAATCAACCTTTCACAAGGACCATTCTATCTTCCTATGAAGAGCATACGGTTGTACAACCCAACCATCACAAACGTCTGCCAGTGCTTAGTCTGTTGAGGTTTGTTCTAAGTTTTTGCACTCCTGGAGCACCATCTATGAATAAATCAGGTCATGCACCCGGAGTAGTGACTTTCTAGCGAAATTTGTCCTTAGATTTGAAATGTTTCTCGGCCGGCTAGTTGTAGGTGGCTATGGTATCCGTAGAGTTTGCTTTAATATCGACTGAACAGTCATGCTTCTGTTCTAGCCCCACTATTCTGGTTAGTTCATACCAAAGTTGGGAGGCAGTGGACTAAAACTTCACTGATATTGGTGCTCATCAGTAGTTCACATCTTCGGGCGTGCCATGGTTCTGTTTGCTATCGCCACTTACTACCCACCAGCTGCTTATGACAACTACGATTCAGCACTAGACTATGGGCCTTACTAATACATCTACTGTTTCTGTGGGACATCAGTACGGGAAGATGGCTTATTTCGGCTCACCTAGTGCCTAATATCCTGCCACCTGTCTTGGAAACTGTTTCTGACAATGAGTAGTTCATTGTTTGGGTATATCCGTGCGAACGTACACCTCGTGCACAAAGTTTACACACTTTCCGGGCATGCGGTAATGGATGTTAAGGTGTCACACCGCGACAGCTGCAGTTTTTGTCAGAGGCCTTTCATAAAACTGAGGTTACCGTTCTCTTCCACGATCGTGACTTCTATCAGGGGCTATGGTGTTCGTGCCAACAATGTGTACCAGTAAACTGCTTGTACGTACTTTACACGTACCGTAGCCAACCATGCACGGGTCTCAAAAATGTGGCAGTCGTTGACCATTGGACACAACCGGCTTCGACGTGGACATTCTCATCTAGCGTTCCCTAAAAGTTGACATTCTTTCCGTGTTCGTCTCTGCAAACCTGCACACGCGGGTTCACGCAGACACACCGGTCGGACCTAAAGCTGCCACCTTGAGGTGGTGGTCGGGCTTGAGTGCTGCAATGATCCCGCTGGCTACACTGGCTGGAACATCGTTCCACAAGGTGCAACCATTCCAGGAAGGCCAAAGGGGGCAGTCAGACCAAGAGCAACGAGATCCCGTACTACGAGTAATCGTGCTACGAGGCGGTCTGGAGGTAAAGTCGTACTGTCCTCTGTAGCAGGAGTGTGAAGGCAGTAAGGTGTTTCCCCCAGGTGACCAGCATGTCAATAGATATGGGAGCAGCGATGCTGCCTTCTCCCGAGGAAGGACGGGTTAGAAAAGGTCGGCCCTAAAAACCGCACACTCCGATCGCCCAACGGTTGACCGTGACCGCCGGCGCATTATCCAATACGGACCAAATACTTTTAAAACCAAAGAGGCCGGTGCTGCTCAAAGGGCACCTACTGCGCGCAGCCGCATCAGGAATGAGACAGTAATGCCTTATTCCACCGATGTCCCTCCCCAACCCCTTCCCACCACACAAGCAAACGTCGCTGGGTCATTTGACTGTCAGCTATCTGACCGAAGGGCCTTATGCTATTCGCTGCCTATTAACAAGAAACAAAATAACACCTTTCTAAATCCACGAGATCCTTTCTATATAGGAGCTTTTAACGTCCGTGCTCTATGTCAAATTGGTAAACAGGCAATGCCTGCTGAAACCATATATTCCCTTAAAATTGATGTATGCTCTGTCTCCGAAACACGCATACAAGACCCAAGCGTGGTTGTGCATCTTAGAACGCCAAGGATGAATTCAGCTCTTTCACATTTCTCCCTCCGTGTATCCGGTGGCCCAGAAGCCATGACTCGTGGAATATATGGCGTGGGATTTGCACTCAGCCCCAGGGCTGAACGCGCTTTGCTGGATTGGATCCCAGTGAACAGTCGTCTTTGCGCCGTCCGGTTATCCAGTTCAATCAAGCTCAATGCCTC
>SJOL01006493.1:546065-574417 GCA_004794785.1 Opisthorchis felineus
GACCGACTTCCTCGAAGGGCTCTTTTCGCACAACCACGTGAAGGGTGGAAGAGAGCCAGGGGAGGTCAAACAATCACTTGGCAGCGAAGTATGAAAGCCATTACCAGCAAACTCAGCTGTGCTGGTCATTGCCGTCTTCCTGGATGGGGACCCCGAGACGGGCCACATAAATGGTTGGAGACATTGTCAGACATGGCGCAGTCGCGCCCTCAATGGCGCTCGTGCATCCAAGCTATTGCCTTCAATCAATAGCTCCCTTTCCAATCCCCCCACTTAAAAGTCCACCAATTTGTCAACTCCCGCCTCCAATGCGCAGCTACCTACCCCACCTCCCCAAATCATCGGTGAACGAAACTGTGGCAGCTACAACCACTGTACGACAAGTACGCGGTTCTTACAGCTGATAATGATGATGAGCCAATGAATGATTACTTAACGGCTTCAGGTTACATTCATTAACTGAATAAACGAAAGGGATGATGCACCGAAAGTGGAATAGTGTATGGGAAAGGGTTGTTACTGGTGTAACGGTGTAGTTCATTGATGAAACATGTGAGTAGTACCTGGTCGGGTGTTAGAACGTTGTTCATGTATCTGATGGGAGGTTGATATGGAAACTGTTGAATCGTTTTGCAGTGCTTGTTCATTGTTGTTTAATATTCGACAACATCCAGGAAGTTTCAAGAGGACGTTGACTTTTCAAACGCTCTGCAAATGAGACTTTTACTTTCGTGTCTGTAACCGCTTAGTTCGTGTTGATCAGCAAAAAGCCCCGCACTGGAAGGCTCACTTCCCTTCACTGGTAGATACAAAACTGCAATAGGGTACTCGGTGTTCAGCAGCTGGACTAGTTGAGGGCGTGAATGTATACTTCAGTTTCGGTCATTTTGCTTTTGACTCAGCTGTGCACTCTCGGAATAAGGTGTGACAACTGGATCCCCATTATCCGAGGTCTTGGTCAATACTTTCATGGAAGAGGTTGAAAAGGCCTTGGCTGTATATGGCTACCCACCGACAGATTTCCCGTCGTGGGCCTTTCCGCGATTCGAATAAACTGACCAGTTCACTTGGTTCAGGAAATCAGGATAAGAAGGATGATGCTTGAATAGCAGAGCTGACGACACGAATGAAGTCCAAAGATAACTCTGTCTGGCACACAGAGAATAGGATTAGTGATTCCGCGCACTATTGCCTGGCGAAACTCTAGGTTGTCCGGAGCACAAATTAGTGAAGTGATAGTATGGAGGATAATGGGCATCAGATAAACGAACCTACTTTTTGCAAGTCCTACTGATGTTACCGGATGACTTCTCAATCGGTTCCAAACATTTTCCAATTGACAGAGCACTCAGCCTTTTGAAATACTTTGCGGCTAATCATAGTATAGTATCTGAAAGGCAGATAGACTGCACCGCTGGACTTTATCACAATTTCGGGACCAACATCGGCCAGTTGAAACAGACGAAGCAGTTAAAGATCTGGATTTTTTAAACAAATGACTGTGTAGAATGAATGATGTATCACATGTTCTCAGTGGATGGCTGATTTGCACATCAGATTCACCAGGGTTACGGAAGTGTAAGAAAATATGAATGTGTTCGTTGATACGTTCCCTGTCCATCGTAGGCCCCACCACTAGACTTATATTATAACGACCGCTGAAATGCTTTTTAGGATCTTATGCCAAATGGTGTTTACAGGATGGTTATAGACGACTGCGATTGGATAAGTATTTTGAAAAACTTGTACAAATATTGTGAAACGAAATTAATTAATTCCCCCATGCAACACAGCTTGAGCCCGTTGTTTGTGTCTAACCAATCCTTTGGGGACATACACATCTCCTCGGCTTTCAATACAAGTTTGGCTGTATTAGCTGCATTACTGTAACAACCAACAACAGCGTACTATACTTGCTTCAGTTATATCATAATTAGTTGTTCCTTATGCCAAATGTTGCGATATATATGCCAATCATCTTACAGGTCTCGACATCCGAACACCACGAGTCAATCAATTCAGTAGTGCAGCTATGAGTTACCTTGTATGCTGACATTACGTATGTCCCAGCAACCAGTCTTAGGAAAGTAAGGTTGCCATGAGATGGTTAGACAAAGCGAAATTGATTATGCATTCTGCTCGGTGATTCAAGCCCGGAGGTCATACGGCTAGACAGTTGCTGTACGAGATCTTTGGTGTTGTTGTTGAGATACAGGGACTTAGGAAGATGGTATCCGTTTTGGATTTGCCTGTCACATCAGGTTAATGGTATCCCAAGTAGGATAGTTAATGCCACATTCTACACTGCTTGAAATAACGTGTTGAACGACATTAGTGCACTTTTTCAGGTTTAAACTTGGGGGGGAAGGGAAAGATAGAACAGTTATAGAAGCGCTGGAACGTATTAATAAAAGTATGGGGCGCATGGTGTATGCATTGGCGAGCCAGGCCAAGGTTAGACTGATGTGACCACATACAGTGGAATGTGACGCAGCGCGGTCCGAATTATGACAGTTGCGTACTGTTGGTTCCAGCGTCACCACAGGTGGGTATGGAGAGGTATGCTGTTTATGGAAGATACTGGATCATTTAGGTTGTCTTCTTCGTTTGACTTTTTACTGCGTTCTTATAAACCTGGCCCTGGCTTGGTAAGGTAACGATAGACAGCATCGACGCTGCGCACAAATCTGGTGCCTTTTTGTTAAGCATGATGATTGATGGCTAATATTTACTTGTGTTTACTCATCCCAGGAATCCACACGGCTCTGCAGAAAATGCGGAATTCAAGGGTTGAAAGGGTTTAAATCCACCGTTCAACAATCAAAAATTTGTGGATGCGACTTAAGAGAGTCTAGCCTAAAATGGTAATCAGTGGAGTGTTTTGCGCAACATAGGCTGGTGTGTTGCACGATTAAAAACCTAATTTTTTTAATGGGGTTATAATTTGTGTGAAAATTCAGTCCATCTGAAATTCACTTGAGATAAAAAAACTGTTTGATAGTTTTATCCACACAGTTAATACTGTTCATCTAAGTCATGGAATGCTCTGCGTATTTATACATCGATAGCCACATTCCTATTCCCATCTGTGAACTGCTTACAGAAATCGTGCTTTAGCACAGTCGGTTTCCACTGTCACTTCTCGGTCTGCTAGTGCCCGAGGCAGTGACAATCCGAGTGGTGAACACCGGTGCACAGTGTCTTTATTTTTTTACTCCGTCACTTTCTACTACACGGTCGCAAAAACTCTGTCTCCCAAACTTACTCTAATAAGTTCGCATGCGCAAAAATTGTGGTGACAGTCAAAACAACGATGAAGTAACTGGATATTTGTATGTGAATCACCCAGAAGTGCGAACATGAGATGTCTGATGCTCAACATCATTTTCAACGTCTAAAGACAGGCAAACCTACAAAAGCTGTCTCGCAATAAGGATTCATAAGGGAAGTGGCACTATGGCCCACCTATTGATTCAAGATGGCAAGATATTCCTCTCACCAACCTGGAAATCTGGCTTCAACAAAGCGAACATAGATGATCTGAAATTATAACCATAAGGGCAATTGCTATGAACTTGAAACGACATCTGTAAAGTGATCTAAGTTTACCGCAGCATCTTCGGGCGATTAACGTGCTCAGTTTTGCTAGAAGACGGAAGATTAATTCACGCTTTGCTTGAAGGCAGTCTTCCTAAGGGAGTTTCTAGCCATTCGCTTTGATGAATTGCAGATTGTCCTTGTGATAGAGCCATCCTGTTACTAAAGAAAACCTTCAGGGAGAATTATGGTACCACCAATCCTGTCAGTGAGTTTCAAAACCACTTCCACTATAAGCACAGCTAATTATGCGTGGGCTACTGAGGTGCTTTTTTGTTAATTTGGCTCGAATAGCGCGTACACTCAGATTTTAACGGAACTTTCACAAAATGTAATATTGTGTACCATTGCACGCCAATACAAGCAAATATGCACTCAAAATTGCATGTCACTTGACGGTGCTACTTGACGGTGTTCATGGGTGTGTGCAGCGAACTTCGTTCCGGCTTGTTAGAATAGCCTGCGTTGGTTTTAGTGTTTAACGGCTCGAATTACCAGCCAGCCTTCAACCTACTGCGCGATTTTGCGGGCTTTTCAAACCCGGCGTGCAATGTCAGTTTTCGGCTTTGCCGGATAGAGTTAGACAATTCAGGACAGAGTCTACACATTTTTTGCCTTCCTGAAAATTGATTTCAGCCCAGTCGTTTATAATGAGCGCACTTCAAACTTGCTCCGTTATTGTCGACTAACTTTGATTCTTATGGTGCATAGCATGATCGTAAATGTCCTGTAAGAGCCTCTGGGTAAATAAGCTTCATAATTAAATTTGTCGGTCGGCCAACACAAACTACGGGGGGTAACACGGCTCTATGCACAAACGTCCGAATTTCGATAGCTGCACAAACGAGTTGGCAACAATGGGGGTAACAGAACTCCGGCCTGCTGAAAGCTCCGATCCACCGATGAATTGCATTATGTATCTGTAGGTGAAGTCATTTACGACAGTGCGATGACCGCTGTATCGATGGTGCGCGTGACAACGGGAGTCACCGTTGTGATAGACGGAAAAACCATACTTATTGCTCACAAATATTCACTATGAAGAGCACATCTCTTAACCCCTTACCACCCAACTATCCGACTTCAGTCCATCGTCTCCTTAGTAAAAGTTGGTCTAGAACATTTCTGTTTGTTAACGTAAACTCCAGAACTCCTCTACGTAGATCCACTGTAGTAAGCGACAAGTAATGATGGCTTGGTACCTTGAACCAACATTTTGACAAGTGGACTTGCCATGCTAACAGATCATCTGCATAATCCCTCTCCTGTTCAACGTTCTGTTGCCCAAGAAGGGACGATTCCTCTCTCCCGAGAAAGGTCGCCATACACCAACAAAAGCGACCGTCCTCAAGGTAAGTCAAATGACTTTGGTATTAACTGTTGAAGAGGTTGCTGAAGACACCACAAAGCTGCCGAATTGAGGCGGTCATTGTCAGTGAGAAATACTCGAGGATCATGTGATTGGTGCTACTAATAACTGGTGACCGATAGCACATCTAAGTAGTTTTAATTTATACATTCACGTTTGCTTCTATGATTAATCGCCGCAATCACGTGCACAAACCCCAGGAGAAACCACGTACTCATTCATTTAATCAGTCTATGGGATTATGAGACAAAGCACCAGAGGTTCACTATAACGAACAATGTTGCACTCTTGACAAAGTCTAAATATTGGAACTCGGGACAGTTTACTGGTTGCTGATCCATCCGTCTAGCTTGGTAGTTAGCTTGCGAGTTGACTGACAAGCTGCGCGAACAGATCAGCTATCACCTGATCAGCAGCTAATGATGCAAAATTGCCTCACCGGTCGAAAACAACATAAACGATGGAGCATTATGAACCTATGGAGGGTGGCTTTTGCGCCAGGTAGGAAACAGAAGACCCTATACAGCGGGTTCCAATAGGACCTTTCTTGAGAAAGCCTGAAGCTACCGGTATGCGAAGATATCGTTGTGACAAATGCCTGCACAACGGTAGTGTACCACGCGAACGAAGTGGATGAAGAACTGAAGCTTTAGAACTCCACCGACAGTAGTAGACTGCACTTCAGGTCTCAAAGCTTGCTCGGTATTTGTCTTCTTTTGGTACCTGGTGAGCACGAACGCGGAGTTGAGTGGTGGTTGTATGGACTACGGTAGTGGGTGGATAAATCTCGACCTGACAATAGGGTTCACGCTCTCAGAGGAAACATTACTGGGCTTGGTACAGAACAGTTCCCAAGAGATGATGATTATGAAAAACAAGCAAGGTGCCAAACTGCTCAATGGGGAAAGTGGTCCGCGTTATTCACACCAGGTCGTTTCTCCGAGGGAGTGCTAAAACACAGTCATAGGTACTAATAACTAGAAATTTAGAGCTACATGTAAAATTAGTTTACTGATATTGCCCAATTCGGTGAAACGCAATTTCATGAGTCGCACAACTGTCGGGGAGCCATACAGACCCTTTTTTAAATTTTTGGGCTTATCATAGAATCACCACATGCATATAGGAAGCGGTAGCAAAAACGGCAATGCTGACATAAGTTGTCCATATCATCGTTGAATGCAGCAATGTGTCTTATGTCAAAGTGGAAGTAGTAGATAATCACCAAGTAGTAATCACTTTGTCATACTTTCGTCTGTTGCCGTTTCCGTGTTTCCATTAGATATTTCGTTCCTTGAGACCACTAACATCTTATGGACCGTACGGCAACGAAACTAGCATCCTATCCAGCTACTCGGAGTTTCCAGTAGCATAACATTGATGCGAATCCAGCACCAGACTGCGGGAAACCCAAAAAAACAGGCTTCACACGCTCCGAACATCATGTCCCTCAGCATCTAATAGGGTGTTAGAGGTCCCTAAAGATAGTACGAACTATGCTTTGCAAGGCATGTTACTCGATTCCAGCTAGTCCCAGTTTGAAGAAATTGGGGGTTCGGCGACCCAGAAAAGTTATTTTAAGGTTAAAGTCAGGTTAATCGATGGTACCTGCTTGACGTCACATGTGCCGTGCGAAGAAGTATACTTGCGTACAACCCCACAGTGAAAGAACATGCTGGTTCACTGATTTTACATGCAGTGTAACAAACTGAAACCAAAAGCAAGGGTTCTTTAGGTATGGCAGTCCACAGTGGGTAGCTGTCGGCAATGTAACAGTCCCGAGACGTCTGGTGTGTACTTATAAAAGCTACTTTTGAAGTTCCTTCTCTGCAGGTGGAGCATACTGGGTTCACTTCTCAGAAGGGGATCTAACTACTGCAACTTTACTTTTCTCAAGAGGGAATATACCAGGAAAGGAAAATGGTGTGAAGTCTACGAATGATGATATGAACGCCTGTATAGAACATTTTCTGTGTTCAGTTACTCTGTATACCCTGAATATGAAGCGGTAAGTAAAAAACAATCGTTAATGGGAAAATTACGTGTGTCTCATCATTTGGCTCAAAAAATTATAATAAATCACAATTCGTCAACTGGGGGAAGGATTTTCTCTGTTTGAGTGACCACTCCCTCAGGCTCTCCATTCAAGTTTTGAGCCACTGAACGTTCCATTTAGAGGCGTTGTGTCTGTCAAATTGACCTGACTTGAAGACTGGTCGTCCGCATCTCGTGTTCCTATTACTTTTTAAACCGTTGCGTCAGGCTTTTTCAGATTGATCACAAATTCATCCGGTAGCATGTACAGTTAACTTAAAAAAATTCTAACGGGTCCCACGCAACCATATCAATCCAACTGATTACGTAAGTAGTCCACTGGGGGCATTTCCAACGCAAACAGGCATTATCAGGTTCAAACTGATGATAATCCTTTTTACGGCTCACAGCCCACTTCAGGTGTACGCAGCGTTGCGAGCAGGCGGCGGATTCGTTGCCGCATTGCAATAAATTGACCTCCACAGTGATTAACGAATTTGTATGATACAAATAGGCCTCTTAGATTAAATCTTCCGGCTTTCACTGCTCTTGTCTGTGAATCGGCGGACCTTACTGCTTCGAAGATTTACGGTTAAGATGTGAACAAAGTAGCCCAACTGTACGAACCGGACGTAGGGGGATGGATCGTCCATTGCCTACTCTGGTGCATTGTCAAGTTTCAGAAGACAGTAATCAGCTGACTCACTTTGCCGTCACAAAATCAAATAGGAATATGGTGAATAACGCCGAGAATTGATTCAGTAACCTTAGCTAGTGCAGCTCGTTGGGACCTAAGTAAACGCCTCAAATCACGGGCGTTGCCTTTCCGATATCCTGTTCGTTCCACTCGCCTTTTGTGAGAAGGCATCCACTTAATCGTTATAGCAGATAAGTAGCTAGTACACTCAATGACCATAGGTTTATTTCAACAAAGAATCAGGTAATGCACCCTTAACGTTGGATGATGCGGATTGCTGCATTATGCTTTAGGTCAATTCGATGTGGTTTTTGGCTACAATGCGACCTTAGACGGGTTGACAGAAAAGTCCGCACTAAACTGGGTCAAAATGAACAAGTAGAGCGTATGATGAGCATGCTTCAAGGGTTGTAATTTAGAAGCGCGTTGTTCTGCATGACAACCGGAGCAGGTCCCCAATGGGATCACCAAATAAATTAAACAAACAGATACATTAAAATCCTGAGGGAACATTATATTCACTCTCATGGTATATATATATATATATATATATATATATAACTATACAAGTATGTTACATGTGGTGAAGGCCCTATGTTCACTTCTTGGCGGGTAGTGTATGTGCATGACGCCCGTATAGCTGTAGGAGATTCGATTGGCCGCTCGGGCAAAGCTCATCAGTAGAGGGCAGAAGGTACTGTCTCCAACTAAGAAGCGTAAGATGGGCACTATCTTGATCAGTGACAAGAAAATCGTTTCGGCTACGAATCCGCGGGATTCGTTTCGAGCAGTCAATAAAAACAGGCATGTGCACGGGAAGGAAATCCAGAGATATTATGCTTAGACTGCAGTGTGGCGAACCAGTAACTGGACTGCTTGTTCAATGAGATGGGTACGTTCACTATCCTACCACCACTCCCCCGTCGATACAGTTCTGATTAACTGGGGTTATTTGGACAATTGTCTCGAGAATGAGAGGTGTATCCCTGAACTCAGCGGATGAGTTTAAACTGAGTTACTCGCCGAATGCTATTCCGACTGAATCCTGCTAGACTACGCGTACCAAGGGCCAACGAATTTACGCTCACGACCATAATCAGGATACACATAACGTGATTATTCCGACAATTCAAGCGTAGAGAAATATCAAGGACTTGACCGTTCAGGCCGATTTCATTAAGCCCAGGATACCGACTGGGCAAATAGCACGTACCACCACGGGGCAAAAATCTCCGCAACCTTAAAAGATGTTCAACTAGAGAGAGCGAGAGAGCAGTTGACAAATACTCCAGCTTTGGTAGATCAAGTAAATTATGTTTAACAACATACCACCTGAGATCTTCCCATGATGAAGAAATCTGACGAGGAATGATCAAATACGAATGACAAGGAGTAATACCAATGCTCCGAAGACCAAGAGAGACTTCTCACGCTAACTTTGCCCTAATAATTGAGCTTTCGATAAAATGTGGGTATTTCCGTCTACAGTAGCACCCCACGTTTGTTGTTCATTGCTAGAAAAACATATTACCAATGGGATCAATTGAAGAAGCGAATCACTAGTAAACCTAATCAGATACAATGCGCTTTCGAAAATTAAATAGATTAGCTCGAAATCCATTGAGTTTTGTCCCCAGGAAAGTAAATCAAGCCTACGGACGACCCCCGTGAGGGATCACTGTATGTGCCTTGACCTGAAGTTGCAAGACTTCTACTACCGACCAAGAATAGAAAGTAACATTTTATGGTAAATTTCTGGCAATTTGACTGTAATGGGTGTTAAAACTGAACCTCTGAGAGACTGGGTTTGGCAGAATTGGTCGTAACGGCTAGGTGCGATAAGGTCTTCATACACCATCACCACTACCCCTTACCGGTGAACAAAACTGCGCCAGTGTGAGCCAGCACATCTCTGGCATACGGTTTGCATTTGCTGACGATGACCGAAGTAAATAAAGTGACACAGGCGGTTCGATCGGCACAAGCTGTTAGGCAGGATGAAACCCGGAAAAATTTACTCAAGCGCGAAATCAATGAGAAAGCTAGCACGAGGTGTGAAAATAGGTAGAACCAAGTGACAAACGATCGAACCACACGTGAATGTCACTTGCGATTTCGTTCTGCAATTGAAGTCAATCTATACTGAAAAACCAAGAAGCACTGAACATCCGTTTCATGCTTATTGGGAATCATCAACAGTGTGCATCACACGAAAATCAATAAAGTTTAAAACACGCGACCACCTGGCTAATAGTCGAACAATTAACTGTTCGGCCAAGAGAAGCTGATCAGCAGCGTGATTAACTCACACTCAGACAGGAAATAGCGTCACTCATCCTTCAATAACTGAATCCACATCACGTGGTCACGTATTGACTGGCTATTCGAGTGACGACTTCTCACACTTGTGAATTACTTCCGCTCCTGAGTTTGTTGAATGTACTTGCAGGACGGGATTGCGATCGGAATTTCCAAATGTCCTCACATTATCAACATACCTGTAAATGGTCAAACTTTACACAAGCCTCAAATCCAGGGATTGATCAAGAATATATTGTGTGTAGGTGCAGTCAGGTGATTCCGAAAAGCCGGGAAACATTATAGAGCTGTTCTATCCTCAGCAGGGAATATCGAAAATAAACATCTGACGAACTGTTGAGAAGTCTAAACCCCTAACCTTCTGAATAGGATTTGAGTACTCCACTATTTAGTTACCGGCAGCTGATCAGTAGTAGAATTGGCTTGTATCACAACCAGGCATAGCATCATCCATCCTTTCATCAGGCAATTCAGGTCAAATGATCTGATGTATTCCAGTGACGAATACTCGGAAGGCCCACGTGATATGTAGAATGTCCCCTTTCTGAACAGTCAAAAAGGAATAGACTAACTTCACTTGAAGGATGATACATAACAAAACAATTCACCATATCACCATTAACTGAGTTAAGGAAGAAACTACATCAAATTTACAACTGACCAGTTAAGCACTGTACACGATTGTCGTCTGTTGCAGGCGGCAAAACGATGAATCAAAATGAAAGTAAGTGGCGAGAAAGTAGTATGAAATAATCAATTAGTCTTCCGGTAATTATGCAGGATAGGATAAACATTGTTTAGGGCTTCGTACATTTGTTCCCTGGATTTTGCACCTGCAAAAGTAAAAAAAGGAAACAAGAAAGTCTAGACTAACGTGGAGGGAAGCATTGCGGCCGAATCAGTGACGCACAGAAGGGTGGAGAGCACTAGAATGCTGCGGAAACAACTGCTCTGGCTACGCTATAAATAGCTACCCAAAGAAAACGGAAATACAGTTTAATTAACTGCTTCAGAAAGTTAGCCTAAATCGGACCTAACCTACGAAATCAAAGATACGGGTCGTCCGTTATACTTGGCTGCCATGAAAATACCATAGCTTTAGACAATGTCCAAGCTTTGTTGCCATTCTTCGCGCCTCAAGTTATTTTTTACCTGACAGAAGAAACACCAACAGTACCGTTTCAGTTCCTGTTTTGTCACTAAAAATAGAACAATCGTTTGGTTGTAACACCCTTTCGGTGCATAGGTGCCACGTCACCCCGTGGAAGCACGAGGGCTGAGATACTGCCAGGCTGCCCAAGCCTAGACAGGAGCAGTCAAGATGCAAAGGTTGGGTTCGAACCGCAGACGTTTGGATCAGTAAGTTCGCACCTTAACCACTGAGCTATCTCTCGCACTGTATTGCAGTAAAGGCATGTAATTTTCCAGCACGAAATCTGAAGTCCCATCGAATGGTTTTAGTTAGTTGATCCATTGTCTATGTTTCAGATTGATAAAATACTTAAATACAGAAGCTGGAGATAAAACATTGTGAAACAGAATTTAAAGTCGACACCCATGAGTTGTTCACCAAAACATCCACATATTTTTGCGAAATCCATGGGAACGAGCTTGAAAAAGGGGATGTAAATGGAATTTTTGCATACTGAAGTTTATACCTTCCTTCCGTTCTATTCAAAAAAGCAATTATTTCTACCACTATCTACAAACTACTCACTTAAAAGAGGTAGTCTGATCTGCATCCCAAAGCGTCATAGTCAACGTTGAGTTCACATATGACTAAGTGGGTCACGAAACTGTTAGTTCATTTGTATGAGATGAACTCGAAGAGAATGCCTCACAGTGAAAGAGCTTACTTATGCCAGATATAGAAAACAGCAGCACTATAACTGTAAAACGAGCTTACATAAAAAGGGACTTTTGTACCTTATGTACTCAGTACTAGGTTACTCGAGTGTGAGTCGTGTCACTTGATACACGGTCAGTGTTCACATTGCAATGCCGTTCTGAGATGGCTCATTTTTTAGTCAGTATGCCTACGTTTATGTAGTACCAGAGAGAGCAGACAGTGGACAGTTTTGATCTATTATCTATCATCGGGAGAGAAAATGTCATGAGAATGAAGTTCGTTTTCGTCCTGGCGGAAGATGTATTAACCTTATCCTTTACCTTAAGACAAACTATTAAAAGGCCTGTGGGGTCGAAATGCTCCCGGGGAGTCCGCTCACAGTGAGCAGACAATATAGCTCTTCTTGGATCTGACGCCACTGTAATGCACACAACATTAAACAATCTAAATAACTGTCTCATGGTTTGACAGGCTCCTCACACCTGCAAAGTGTAAAGTGCTACTGCAAGACTGGGTGGACCCGAACCCTAGCCTCATGCTTGCGGATGAGCCGATTGAGGTAGTAGACAAATTTGTCTACCTGCGCAGCTGCATCAGTGTCAGCGGTCTCGCGAAAGATAACGTTTCCATCCGGATTGGGATGGCTAGAGCAGCTTTCGTGAACCTGCATCACCTGTGGCATAGGCGTGACATCAGCTTATCCGTCAAGGGTCGAGTTTACAATGCTGCGGTGCGCTCCATACTACTATACGGATCAGAAACCTGGCCGTTGCGCGTCGAGGACGTCAAAAAACTTTCAGCGTTTGACCATCAATGCCTTCGGAGCATTGCGCGAGTCCGGTGAGAACACTGGATCAGTAATGCTGAAGCATGTCAAAGGATTTTCGGAAGAAACAACTCGTTCACGATTGATGAACTGAGCACACTCCATAGGTTGCGCTGGCTTGGCCACGGGCTCCGTATGCCACCCGACCGACTTCCTCGAAGGGCTCTTTTCGCACAACCACGTGAAGGGTGGAAGAGAGCCAGGGGAGGTCAAACAATCACTTGGCAGCGAAGTATGAAAGCCATTACCAGCAAACTCAGCTGCGTTGGTCATTGACATCTCCCTCGATGGGACACAGCAATGGTTGGAGACATTGTCAGACGTGGCCCAGTCGCACCCTCAATCGCTCTCATGAATTCAAGCTATTGTCTTTAATGCATAGCTCCCCTCCCAATCTCCCCAATGAAAAGTCCACTGACACCCATGTTTACGCACCAATTATATCAGCTACCGCCTCCAATGCGCAGCTATGTACCCCACCTCCCCAAATCATCGGTGAACGAAACTGTGGCAGCAATAACCACTGTAAGACAAGTAGGCGGTTCTTACAGCTGACGATGATGACCTAACTGGTGGTAGTCATGAAAGTCACTGAAATCCCAGAGGTGTCGATGCTAGACTTATATTAAGCATACAAAATTCGCAACAATCATAATGTGAATCATGGTCAGTTAGAGGAATAGAGACTTACTTAAACGGTAAATAAAGTCATACCAACTATGAAAATCACCTTTGGAGAAGTCTTTATACGGGAGAACCTATTTGTAAAGCGAACTGAGCACGTACTTTACACTGTTTTGTTTGTTTGGATTTTATAATGGCTAGTGCACGGTTGGACGATCTTCGTCAGGAAATGCTCTTCATGGGGAATTTTCCTCTGTTTTAATGGGTAAAATTTGGGGAGCTGAAAGATCGTCTTTGTGGAGAGGTTGTTGTTGTGTGGAGGAGACTTAGAGGGTGATGCCTGTGGCATCCTCAATGACGGTAGCTAGAATAGTGTGGGTTGAATGCTACACCGAGAAAAAAAATATTAAGAGACAGGAGTTCGTGTTAAAGTTTTGTGACCCGACAGTTCACATCGGAGGGGAACAGGAGTGGAGCACCCCGTTCGTGCGAGATGAATTTCAACGGACAGACCTTCCGGCGTTTACTGACATGGTATTATGCTGCTTGCTAACCCCTGTGATTACGGGAACGCATTGACCTTCGAAAAATTGACGCTCAGGGACTCAAGACCGGAGTATCCAAGACTGTCGATTACAACTTACTGCATACACGGCTAGTCAGCACCGGGCAAAATTAGTCTATGACATAATTTGTCGGACACTACTGAAAGTGGCGAATGGTAGTGTTGTTTCTCATAGTAAAAACACAGCATACACAGTTGTGAGAGATTTATAATTACCTAGGGACTCAAGTCCCTAGCTTTGGGCACTGAAAATCCTTATGTTTCGCCTCGGGGACCGAAAGAAAACCCACATTTGGTATTCTATTCAAAGTTACTTCTCAGAGGCGATGGAAACGGGAGTCTGAGGTTTCAGATCTGAAGCTTCAGATTAAGACAGATTTTAATGAACATTCTATGGTAAGAAGCTAAGTCGACTCATGGAGAAAAGTGGAGAATTTTCGTTGGACTCATCCAAAGTGTGCACTTATTGCATTAAGACATGGACATTCCACCTTCAGGCTCTGTGTAGGTAACCCAGCATGCCTCGTCTAAAGACACCTCAGAATACGTGTGGTCTGAGCAGCCAATTGGCATATTTGATTAGAAAACGACACGGCAACTGAACCACTAAGATTCGAAACTGTGCCAATATTGGAGAAAGCCGCCACAACATCCTCCGGTAGAGCAGTTTTAAAACACAGATAACTCACAAGAACTGCCACACATACGAAAACAAGAGTGACTGCACCATCGACGAGTGAAAGAGCTCACCGGTCATGACGATTTTGCCGTTGACAAAGATCAACATGACAAGTCGCGGTTTGATGATTCGATAGATCAACCCGGGAAACAGTTCTGGTTCGTATCTGGGGTACAAAAAGGTATGTCATAATGTGTAGGTTAGTTGAAGGCTTCTTAAGATGGCCAAAGTGAACGAAATTATTAGATGGTTTCTCGATCGAAGAGGGTGTTACTTTCGAAAACGAGGTAATCTTACCGCATAAAACAGCACAAGGTGCACAAGGCTTTCAGTTATACGGGAAGCTAACCTGCCGATTAGATGTGGGCCATTTAGTAACGTCAGCAATCTTGGCGCACCACAACGTAATTCACAGTAGTGTTCGGTGTTACAGATTAAGTTGGCAGGGGCCTCAACATTAAGTACCACTGGTCCGGTCGGCAGTCCTCATTGCAGATGTAAGATACACTGTTTGTAGAAGCGATCTACCAAAGTATAGCATCTTCGTGTGGATAAGGCAGTAGATTGTTAGTTCGACAATCTTCAAGTTGGCTGGGGCACCTCCAGACCTCCCGATAGTCCAGAGGTAAAGGGGCAAAGGATATTTCCGAAAAACTTCCTCAAACAAAAGCATCAATGAAGTTTTTCGATTTGGGTTATTATGGAGATGAAAACAAATGCCAGGCTGACAAGTGTGTACAAACGAACGTACTGTGTCATTTGCTCGTTTGCCAAAAGTAGGCCTTCTAAGCGGATCGGGAATCGGAGATCGAATAGACCAACCATATTTTGGACAGTGAAGTCGAAGAATCTTGTCTAAAACGGAGAGAATGAGAAATAGTGAGCAAGCAGGCATGCAATGCAGAATCATGAAAATGTTCGCCCCAAGGTATGTTCACAGAATGCAACACAGAGATCCGGGCACAACTGTTGGCATTGAAGTAGCTAGGTCCCCTCCCACAAGAGCATAGAAAATAGTTAGGTATACCATATAAAAACACGTAAATAAATAAATAAATAAATAAAACACTTAAATCAAAACATCGTTGGGATGTCTATCGATTTCATGCCGCGGGAACACCTGTCCATAGCCCAAGTTAGCTTCCATGCTTCATTAACTTTTTCCTTGGCAACTTAGCAAATGGCACACCTAACGTCAATCACCAGGAGTTCGTTTGAAAAATATCAACCAAACACTTAGTTCACAGTATACCTTTACACCGGTATTCACTAAAACGAAGCCCTCGCCTTTCGGCGCATTCAGATCTCTGCAAAAATAGTGCCCACTACAACTCCACAACTTCCAACATTCATCGGCTGAGTTAATGGTATGCTTCTTTCAAGGCTAAAAGCGCATTCCACAAATTCCCATCTTTCCCCACGCTCACATCAGTCATATTGATAATGGTGCCTTAAGAGCGAGGATAATTCGAAATATCCCTGGGAATGACTCATCATTCTCCAAAGGAACGCCACTACAGGGTATATCAAGTATGCTGCTCAAAAAGTTTTGCTGGAGCAAAGCTCCCGGAAGTATACAGGGGTAAGCTCGGCTTATGGAATATCCGTAATTATCGAAGACGGAACCCTTCCTCTTACATTCCACCAAAGTTTTTCAGTAGGTTGTTAACATATAAAACTCTTTACAGAGGCATCATACGTGCCCGGTGTTTTTGACCTTAGAACGACTGGCGCACCAATAGTGAGACTGAAATGTGGTGTTTTCAACTATTCGTAAATTGGACAGAAAGGGGAACAAGTGGCACATCTTTACTGCACATGGTCGACAGGAGTAGGTATTAATTTCGAGGAAGCTGGAAAGTGAGTCCAAATAAAGGCTGTCAGTATGGTGCAGTGGTCCGAGAGCTCGAGATAGCTCAGTGGTTAAAGCGCAAACTTACTAGCCAGAAGGTCCGCGGTTCGAACCCGACCCCTGCATCTCGACTGCTCCTGTCTAGGCTTGTGCAACCCGGCAGTATCTCAGCCCTCGTGTTTCCTTTGAGTGGCATGGCAGTTATACACCGAAAGGGTGCTATAGCTGAACGATTGGTTATTTGTTTGTTGCAGTGGTAGGAGGATAGGCACATACCCACTGTGAAATTGGCCGTAATTGGTTGAAGGCCTGAAAACTGATGGTAGTAGAAGTAGTCCCGACAGGCTGAATAATCGACTGACAGTCAATCAATGAGTTGTCTTTTGAGGTGTCGGGTCAACAAAACATGCCACTCAATCATAGACATGAAGTGACTGTTGGAGCAGGAATGGGGTAAATGAAAATTCTTCGTACCCTGCAGTTATTCACAAGATTGATGTTCGTCACCGAAAACGGTTACCTAGGCGGATTAACGCAAGTAGATACACGACGAAGCCTGACTGATTATGTAAGTCCGTGCGCAGGGGTACTCGGGCTTCGGAGGAGCAAACATGACTCAACTTAGCAGCCAACGAGCAAGGCGCGTGACTAGATTGCCGCACTCACCGTAGTCGCAGTAGTAAATATCAATTAACTCCTGCGCTGTTGGTGGAAAAAAAGCCTTCTACAAAGTGTTCGTATTGGTCTCCATACCTTACATTTCGTCTTACATTTGCCTATTACGAATAAAATGTACAGTTCATCTTCCTGCAGAATGTGTAGATTAGATGAGAACCGAAGTAGACACTAGTGGAGTCAAGATTTCGCATGTGGTGCTATTCTTACAGGTGAGCTTCCGTTGTGTTTCATATTTATGACATTTTAACAAGGAAAGAACTGTATGAAGAATGTTTCCGTTCGCTTCAAAAATCCCACAAGACTGCAGGAACGAGACGTTACATTCGATTAGGGGCCATCAGTTGTTCGTCCCGTTCATTACCCTTTCGCATAGGAGTTTCAAACAGGGCACACATCGATCCTTTGGTGCCCAAGATGCATTGCAGAAATACCAGTAAAAATAAGTGAAGTACCGCAACAAGGCCATGTTTTACTCCCCTGGAGATAGCTTAGGATTTAGGGTTCAACTTCTACCATGAGAGATACATGGTTTGTATCCAGCCGTTATGGTTGTATTGCACCTGTGTGGGTTTGGATAACGTGACAGTACCTCAACCCTCGTACTTCCTTCGAGTTGTATGACAGTTGTGAACCTTGAGTAACCCTATTCTGGCTTTAGGACGTTCAAAATATATTTAAAAGTCCAAAACAGAAACGCTCACCGGAAATCCAATTTTTTGCAGAATCCGAGCGCATTTACGAGCTCCCAAATGACACTCCGCTTCCGAGCGAGCACCTGTGCACACCATCTTCCCTGTGCCGAATATGAGACAGGTCACACGAGGCTCTCTAAGACGCATAACTGCTCCTGGAAATCGCTTCGGGTTATACTCTGCACTGCGGATATGAAGTACTACCTTGCGCAGTTCGATATGGCAACCCAAGTTGACTGTGGCAATCACATTGCTGTACGTCAAAGGAATTCAGAGCATGAAATTAAGTTTGGGATATAGATGATATGAAAAAGGAAGTTGAACACAGCTTACAGCTCCTACAAATGCCAGTAGATTTGATGCAGTTTAGGAGGCCTTATTCTGGACTGAAGTAGCAAGTGGAATACCTGGGGAAGTGAATAACTGAATGTGGTGAGCGATAGCACAAACGGATAGCAGAACTCTCATCACAAAAGAGAGGCCGCCTATTCAGAAGTATGTAACGATGAAGTCAAGGCTGAATATGGTCCTGTTCCATTCCACACCTGCCTGCTAGTGTGGTATAGCGCAAAACACCGTGCACAGTCCCAACTGTTGACCGCCACACTCAGAATCAAATAAGTATAGGATGACATGACGAAAACCTGAGAAGATCATTAATTTAGTTCGCGCAACTGTTCTCCTTGTATCAAACAAGGACCCACGTCAACCACCTGTAGAGATGAACAATTCCACGAGAAGTCACCTCAGAATAAGTCCAACGGAGTTGCATGCCGGTGCACTGACATGGCCCCATTTGCAAATGCTCATCGTTATTCTCTTTAGAAGTGACCACTGATTGATTTAAAGCTAGATTTTCCACTCCCGAAGCAGTGGTTTTCTTTGTTTCCCTGTACTAATGTACAAATTTCGTTGAATAATCTAGAAAGTTAAAATGGTCACCAAGGATGATAAGTCTGAGTAACACTGAAGATTCTGAAATGGCGTGGCCACAGCTGGTCACACGTGTTGTTAGGAGCGCTTCTGGTAAGCACAGGAATGTCAACGTCATATGATAAATACGAGCCAGACAGACTATCAGCCCTTCAGCTAGCTGGCTTTCAATTCGTCGATCGGTCTGATGTGATTTTAGAGTATGCGTAGGTTAAGACAAGTTAGTTAGAAATGGATCGGGCAAAGACACTCACTGTATCATCGGCTTACGTAGGCCGTACATAAGTTTTGTCGGTTCATCACCCGCTAGCACGGGCCGCAGCGTCTGATTGTCAGTTTCAGCAGCTTCAACAGGAGCGTTGTTGTCAGCTGACATTTTGACCGAACAGCAATGAGCAAAGGAGTAAAAGGTGAGCTCTGAAACGAAAATTAGTGACAACCAGCTGAAAAGTGGTGGCATCACATGGGTAGAAATCTATTGGGATGCGCACTTCGATTCATTCGGGTGAGCCGAGGAAACAGTACAAATTGAAGGAATGTTAAAATCACTCGGATGCAGCACTCTTTAGGCCCATGATTACCAGTTGTCCCATGAGAAGCATGGGAAATGAGATAGTGTGGGGTTGCCTAAGCCGAGGCAGAAGCAACCGACGAAACAGGGTTAGGTGCGAACCTGCAGGCTAATGGTTCACGCTTTAGGCGTTGACCTCACTCGATATCACCGACACTGAAGCTTCTAAATTTGGGCCGTCATCAGTAACATCAATGCTAAATCGTGCACAATCGTCCCGGCCAACGGTTTTTTTCATTAGAGGGGTGGAAAGTATACGCCGCTTTCTGTAGGTGACAGATCAAAGTACTAGGACTCAGTTTTCGATAACACACTGATGGTGAGCAGGCCCTGTTAATCACAGAGAGAGCGGGGAGTTTGTGTGGTGAAGAAAACTCACTTATAAGAACGTCACTGGGTATGTGACTAGACCATGTCCGTCACCGCCTCTAACTACTTCGCAGCTTGATCTGGGAGACAAGACTGTCAGCGCTGATTACGGCTCTAACCTTTCGTCGTTAGGTCGTGTTTCGAATTCCTCTGGACTGTGAGTAAGATTCAAACATCCCAGCTTGCGACTGAGTTGACTAATGAAGTGGGGCAACTTTAGGATGGGAATATGTTAATTAAGCTAAAGGAACTGTAATCTCATCCAAGCAGGACTGGAGTCATTTAAGGTTTTCCCCGTTTGACACCTGAAGATGCACTGACCTTAACTGAGCCAGCCAACCGAACAGAGCAAACGGGACTATTTACTGGAATCCTACCTAGTAGAACGCGCTCAGCCCTAGGAATAAGAACAGCTTCCGAGAGGTAGACACCACCAGCCACTGCATCGGGATAATCAGATATCCGAAGTGTGAGAAGTCTGACGCTGTCTTGAGAAGTTTGAGGTGTATGACCGGAATGGGTTTCAGGGACACGAAATCAATCGAAAAAGAAAACAAGGTTTGCGTAAGAGACGTTTGTGGCCCAACTTGATACAAGGGACGAGCGTTTAAAGCAGCAAGGCGGAACAGATCTGTTGAATTTAATAACGGCTCACCTTGGTTTATTTACTTCGCAAAAGCTTGGATACAGAGCAATGGCTAGCTAACTGAAACTCGTTTCACGTCTCGATGCGGATTCTCTGGCACCAGCCCGCAAAAGCTGTGATTCTGAGACAACGGTTATCAAAGACCTGAAGACGTTAGTTCTGCTGCTTGAGGCCACGTCTCACAACCATATAACAAAACAGCTCGTACTGCAGCCTGAAACACATATCCCTTAGGGTTCAGGGATGCACCACTTCGTTGCCATACGTGCCTCAAATTAGCATATGCGATACGAGCATTCGAGATGCGTGCATCAACTTCATCTGCCACACCCCAGTCGGAACTTACACAACTACGCAAACCGGATACGTCACAAAGAGACTGGACCTTAGCGTGGTGTGACGGTTTGTATGACCCATTGAGCTATCCTGGGTGGTATCCATGCGACACTAACAGAGTCTCTCATACCAGGTTGGTCAGTGGTTAGAGGCTTGACAAACAGTCTCCTGGCCCTCCAGGTTGGGGGTTCAAACATTTGTGGCGACTTGTTCTATAAAGGGGCAAGATAGCTCGGTGGTTAGAGTGTGAATTTACTGAAGAGAAGGTTCATGGTTAGAATCCGACCTTTGCATCTCGACTTCTCCGGTCTAGGCTTGGGCAACCTGGCAGTATCCCAGCCCTCGTGCTTCCTTCGGGTGGCATGGCAGTTAGGCACCGAAAGGGTGTTACAGCTGAACAATTATTTATTATTATCATCATCATTGTTCTATGAACCACATCGCCGTCAGTTACCAGTGGCGAGGGTTGACTACTACCCACCGCTCCTTCTAGAATACCACCGTGGACTCCAACCATGCACTTGTGCGCTGCTGCTTTTCATTGAGCTTTTCAGGTCTACGCAAAGCGCGCACATCTCGCGTAGCCGTTGAAAAGCTAGTGGATCCAGAAATCAAACGAAAATTTCAGAACTGGCTCTTCGAATGCTACCGGACTGCCCGATGTCAGATATAAAGGGCCACTGGTAAAAGATATCCAAAGCGCTACTCAAAACCTGAACTCCTGTTTGCGGTACAAACCAGCCAACCTCATCCAAATATTGGATGTCTGATAAAACCATATCTTTGCTGGAAACCCGTCGACAGATTCCACTTAGCCGCAAGCACAATTCCACTCGACGCATCATCTGACACCAAGTTAAGATAAGTATCCCTGCAGACCGAGAATCTTGGTGGACCCGAAAGGCCAAAGATACAGAAGATGAAAATTGCTGGAAAAGTCCGCAGGCTGTTTCACTTGATTCGTTCGACTGGTCATCGGGAGCCTCTTACTAACGAAGAGGCTGGACCTTACAGTGGTGTGATGATTTGCGCACCTCAGCGACCCATTGAGCTATACTGGGGGGTGTCCCCACCACACTCGCAGGTCGCGGGGTTGATCAGTGGTTAGAGCTCTGACAAACACAGTCTCCTGGTCCTCCAGGTTGGGGGTTGGAACATATGGCGACTTGTTCCGTAGAAATAGTAATGCATTTGCATTTCCCGCCAAACACCGCTGCCTTGCGGTTAGGCTCTTGAGCCAAAGGCTTTGGTTGAGGACCCTAATCGTCCTCCTGTCTAGGTGAGGGCGCCCTGACAGTATCCCAGCCCACGTACAACCATGAACTGCACATATACGTATAAACTCATGTCACATCGGTCGTCGCGTGGTGCCATCAGCCGGGTCGCCTTGCTTGCTGCATACAGCAGGGTGGGTAAGCTAAAACAGGCTGCTGCTGACGCCTCCCTTCTTTCTCATTCACATACGTTTTCTCCTCCCTCTCCCCACCCTATTAATAACTCTACCCTTGTAGGCCCGGCACTTAGGACTGATGACTCCGCTCGTCTTGCATCGGTTTCACGTGCAACATCTGCTCGTCACATGACACCGACATCCTCAGGGATCTCGAGATCAATCTTCAAGCCTCGACGCCCAGTCTATCTCGTCGCCTTCAATGTCTGCAATCCGAAGCAAGCACGACAACAACCTGCTCTTGCTCTCACACTGGACTCGCTTGGCTTTGGTGTGTGCTGTGTATCAGAAACAAGAATTCAAGATGAATGCATAGTGGTTAAGCTAACCGAACCATCACTGTCATGGCTATCCTTTGTGTTCATATTGTCGTTCCGTATTAACCATGCCTTCGCCTTCACTTTCAGCTCATGTACGTCTATTCTTAGACAAGTAAAGCGCTGTTTATTCTACGCTATTCAGTCTTGTTCTCACGCTCAGTCAGGATCGATACTCCATCCGTAACAATTTACTTGTCTGAGAATACAATGGAACCGTTACAGCGACCCAAGCGTTTCGACACAGGTCCAAATTCTCCAGACGCCACAACGCGTTGGAATCATTGGTTCGGAACCTTCCGAACGATTCTGGGCACTGTCGAATCGTCTAATCTAAAAAAAAACTGGAAAACTTATTCATTTTGTGGATGCACCTGTATAGGTTTACATCGCTGACTGTCCCGATTACGAATGCGCTATCAGTACACTTGAAAAGTTGTACGTCCGTCCTGAGAATATCATTTATGCTCGTCATCCTCTACAAACTTGCAAACAAGACACCAGTCAAGATGTTGATCAGTTTGTTCATAGGCTTAAATCCTTGGCCAAAAATTGTGATTTCAAGGCGGTATTCACCACTGACCATCTAATCGATGTGTACGCGATGCTCTGATCAACGGACTTCAGTCTGCTACCATCAGAGAAACTTCTGGCTCAAAATGAACTCACTCTCGATGAAGCACATGAATTGGCTAGGTCATGAGAATTGGCCCACAAACAAGCTCAGTCATACTCGCATAAGCAATCGATACCATTTTCTGCGGCTGCAGCACCTTTACAAACATCTACGGTTACCCCATCACACTCAATCTCCCCTGATTCCACACCTTATCTCTCGTCAATCAATTCTCAGATATGTTATTTTTGCGGTCGTTCCAGGCATCCACGGTCCAAATGCCCCGCAAGAGCAGCAGTTTGTAAATCATGTGGCAAAACAGGCCATTTTCAGCACGTTTGTTGACCCAAATCTGTCAAAAAATCACTCAAATTGCACGACAGATTCTGCCTTGTCTTCCCTGTTGGCTGCTGCAGCCCCGAACTGCTTGTCCCGCACGGTGACCAGCATAAAGGTTAACGGAATATCGCTTCAGGCCCTCATAGACACAGGAAGTTCGGGCAGCTATATATCTCCTTTGGTAGTTCGTAAAAATAGCTGGAAGATATATGCTAACGATTCTGTGATTACTATGGCATCTACCTCTCTGACGTGTTCAACTAGCGGCTACTGCTACACATCCATCGTTCAGCTGTAGCACCCTTTCGGCGCCTAACTGCCATGCCACCCGAAGGAAGCACGAGGGCTGGGATACTGCCAGGTTGCCCAAGCCTGGACAGGGGAAGTCGAGAGGCAGAGGTCGGGTTCGAACTACAGGTCAGTAAATTCGCGCTCTAACCACTGAGCCACAAAAAAATCAAACTATCGGTGTTACCCAATCGATGTGCTGGTGTGTTGCTAGGCCACGACTTCCATGGTCTACATAACAAAGTTGAAATCACATTCGGTGAGAACCGAGGTCCATTCACCCTCTGCGGTCTAACTGTTGCTACGGTTAAATCACCTCTTTTTGCTAACCTCTCACCCGATTGCAAGCCTATCGCCACGAAATCACGGCGTTATAACCCTGACGATGAACAGTTCATCCTCTCTGAAGTTATCCGACTATTGGATGAAGGTATAATTGAACCTTCAAATTCTCCCTGGAGGGCTCAAGTACTGACCACGAAAAATTCAAACCACAAAAGATGAATGGTAGTCGACTGCAGTCAAACCATTAATCGGTTCACATACCTAGACGCCTATCAGTTACCGCGATTGGATAAGGTGGTTGAAGAAATTTCCCGCCATGCTGTGTTTAGCACCTTAGACCTATTGAGTGCTTACCATCAAGTTCCAATCAGTGCGAAAGACAAACCGTAAACGGCTTTTGAAGCATGCGGAGAACTGTTTCAGTTCCGCCGTATTCCCTTCGGTGTTACTAACGGAGTGGCATGCTTCCAACGTACTATTGACCATATAATCAAGTCTGAGAACTTAAGTGGCACCTATGCTTACATCGACAACGTCACTGTTTGTGGGACTACCCAAATTGAGCATGACCAGAACCTCAAATCTTTCTACGAAGTAATAAAAAATATGGAATTACCCTTAACTGCAAGAAAAGCATCATAGCAGCCAAACAAATACGCCTTCTCGGCTATGAAGTCTTTGAAGGAATTATCAAACCACATCCCGAACGAATGCGCCCTATTTGTCAACTCCCTCATCCACAATACGCTAAATCCAAACAACGAGTTATTGGCACGTTTGCTTATTATTCGCAATGGATACCATACTTCTCTGACAAAATCAGTGTGCTTGTCAGAAATAGGACCTTTCCCTTACCGGAGTGTGTACAACAGTCCTTCGAAAATTTAAAGGAGATAGAGAACGCAATGGTTGTGACAGTCGACTACAATGCACCCTTGGTTGTCGTGAGGGACGCCTTAGACATAGCCATTGCGGCATCTATGACTCAGAACGGCCGACCGGTGGCCTTCTTTTCTGGAACACTGACACCGAGCGAAAAGAATCACTCTGCTATTGAGAAAGAGGCATACGTCATCGTTGAATTTATCCGTAAATGGGAGCATTATCTCTTCGGGAATCACTTCAAGCTTATCACTGACCGGCGGTCGGTTTCCTTTATTTACGGTGTGTCGCCGAAAAGTAAGACAAAAAACGATAAAATCCAGCGATGAAAAATGGAATTCTCCGCCTTTAGCTACGATGTCAGCTAAAGACCTGGAAAAAACAATCTGGTGGCTTGCACTTTGTCGCGTAACTTATGTGCCAATGGGATCGGCAATGATAAATTAAAAGAAACTCATAATTCCTGGTGCAATTCCGGAATTACTCGCATGCAACCTTTTGTTCTTTCCAAAAACTTTCCGTTTTCCCTCCAAGACGTCAAAGACATGACCACAAAATGTACGGTTTGTGCCCCCATCAAACTGCAATTTTACAAACCACCCCCGCTACGCTCATCAAAGCTACTCAACCATTCGAACGAATAAGCGTCGATTTTAAAAGACCTCTGCCTTTTGTTACTCGAAACCGATATCTCCTTACTATCGTTGACGAGTTTTCCCGCTTTGAACTTGACTTTCCCTGCGCAGATGCATGTGCATCTACCATTATTAAATGTCTGTGAATTATTCTCTTTGTTTGGTATGCCTGCATATGTATATTCGGATCGTGGCTCCTCATCCATATCTGGCGCACTGTCCACATTCCTACATGACACAGGAGTGTGCACAACTGCTTATAATCCCCAGGCGAACGGGCAAGTCGAACGCCTCAACGAGACACTCTGGAACGCAATCCAGCTCAGACTCAAGACGAAAGGCCTTCAAATCTGTCACTGGAAGTCGGCTCTATCAGATGCCCTCCACTCTATACGGTCCCTTCTCTGCGTCTCCACGAGTGCCACTCCACATGAACGAATGTTTCGGTTTGAACGTCGGTCATCCTGTGGTTTGTCTATAACAACTTGGCTAACTACTCCCGGACCTGTTTTACTAAAAAGATTTGACCGCGCCTCAAAGTATGGACCAATCGTTGAGAAAATCAAACTTATAAATTGCAATCCACATTACGCCCATGTTCGTTTTCCCGGCCGAAAAGAAAGCACTGTATCCGTCCGCCATCTCACTCCTTGTGGTGATCGCACACATGTCAACGAGTCCACGCGTACCTCATCCAGTGAAGGCAATGACGTTTATACACCCCCTCTGTCTGACTTGCACGCGCCTCCGCCCAATAACGTTGAAGATAATACCGATCATACTTCAGTCTCACCCCCGTGCTCTGGCGATGCATCTGCATCTCCAAATGCATATGACCATGGCATCTCTGATTTAGCTAGGCTCCAGCAACGTATACGACCCTACATTTTAAGAAACCGAGAAGTCTGACCACATTTATCATTACCCCTTAGTAGATTTTTACAATCATTCAGTCCCTGTGTCCGAGTTACCCATCTCTGCACACAATCCAAAGGCCAGGGTGAATGTGATGGCTATCCTTTGTGCTCATATCGTCGTTTCGTATTGACCATGCTTTCGCCTTCATTTTCAGCTCATGTACGTCTATTCTTAGACAAGTAAAGCGCTATTCATTCTACACTATTCAGTCTTGTTCTCTCGCTCAATCAGGATCAATACTACATCCGTACCAATCACTCCCCACTCGCTCCCGGCTACGCATCTCTGGTGATCCAGAGGCTGCTGCGGGGGGGTGTGCAGGGATTGGTATCGTCCTACTTCACCCGGCGAAAGTATCTTTGCTTGACTGGATACCTGTTGATAGTCGCCTCTGTGCGGTTCGTCTGGCAACGTCTGTAAAGAAGTCTCACAAGCGGGAAGTTGATCGATGTCTGTTTATCGTGCCTGCTTACACCCCAACGGACTGTAGCTCCGACGCCGTCAAAGACAGGTATTACGGCGCCCTGAATGCCCTGTTGCGAACAGTTTAAAACCCAGATATTGTGGTGGTTGCCGGAGATATGAATGCACAAGTTCGCAGGCTTAGTGTATTTGAGACTCAATCAGAAGGTCGACATGGATTGGACTCGGTACGTACGGACAATGGTGAACGATGGCTTCAGCTGTGTGCCGATCGCAGGCTGTTTTTATGCAGTACTAACTTCCGAAATAGCCGAAGTCGTCCGGCCACATGGTGTCCTCCAACAGCATGCCGGTCACAAACTCAAATCGATCACATTGCCATCAGTTACCGATGGCGTGGATCAATAACTGATTGCCGGTCGTTTTGGAACACATTTGTGGATTCCGACCAGGCACTCGTCCGGAGTCGCTTCTCCCTACGTTTTCCAGGGCCGCGTACGGTACGGGCAAGTCGCTTGGCAACTGAGAGACTGGCACATCCGGATGTTGGACGAACTTACCAGAATCGCCTTCTGGAGTCTCTTCCGAATGCTCCACCACCGGATGCGAACTCATACTGGGACGAGATCGCCACCTCTTTGCATAGTGTTGGGAATTTTGCCTGTGGTACGGCACCACCAGGCGCACTCAAGCACTGGATATCAGACCGAACGGTGACACTGCTTAAATCTCGAAGAAATATCCCAGCCTGTCCCAAACATAACTTGGAGCGACGAATTATCAGACATCAAGTGAAAGTGAGCGTGCAAGCCGACCGTGAAGTGTGATAGACACAGAAAGCCAAGGAGATGGAAGAGGCCCAGAAAGCCAGTAATGTCCGAGGATTATTTCAGTTGATCCGTGCGACCGGCCCCCGGAAACCACCTGTGGGCGAAACCATCAAGGATCGAAATGGAGTGACCATCTTGAAGAAAGAAGAACGCCTCGACCGGTGGGCCAAATACTTCGAACAACAATTGTCGTGGCCACCAGCTGCCACTCATCTGGAGCCCACAGGTGACGTAGATCCTTGGACGATGAACCTCCGCCTACGGCCTCGGAGGTTTACGCCTGTATATGTTCTCTCAAGCGCCACCAAGCTTCTGGTCCGGATGACCCCCCACCCGCGTTGTTCAAAGATGGGGGCGAAGTCCTCAGTAAGCGCTTGTCTGATCTGTTTGCTTGCATTGAGAAAAGGAGTCTATCCCAGACAACTGGGGAGACTCGGTGATAGTGCCCGTTTTCGAAAAAGGGGCTCGTATCGAGTGTGGTAACCACAGGGGGACCAGCTTGACCCCGGTCGCAACAAGACTGTTGGCGTCACTTCGTCGCCTTACGGTGGCTCGTGAGACACTGACTCGAGAGCAGCAAGCGGGATTCCGGCCTGGTAGGGGTTGCGTTGACCAAATCTTCACACTTCGTCAGGTGCTAGAACAACGCCATACGTATAAGCGACCCACGATTCTAGTATTCCTGGATTTCCAAGGCGCATTCGACTCGGTTGACCGGTCTGTTCTTCTTGAC
>SJOL01006493.1:579324-648489 GCA_004794785.1 Opisthorchis felineus
ACGAGGCAGTTAGAAAGCGAGTTTTTGGTTGTGCAACGGGTACTTCCATTGTAGTGTGTGTCCAGCACCAGAAGCTGCGTTGGTTGGGACACGTGTTGCGTATGCCTAATCATCGTTTGCCGAAGAGATTGCTGTTTTCCATGCCCAACCCAGATTGGCGAAAGCAGAGAGGTGGCCAACCCTTGACCTGGCAGAGGAGTATGGAGATTACGAAACGTTTAGGTGCTGTCGGTGCTACTCGCCTTCCAGGTTGAGGACCGCGTAATCCTCACTGCGCCTGGTTGGAGACACTACAAGTTATGGCTTCCAACCGATGTTAGTGGCGTTCTTGTTGTCAGTTTCTATCCAGATTGCCTGAATGAGTGTCTGGAGGTGTAGGCACCTCGGATTGCTTGTAGTAAGCTAACGCTAAGTCCCCTCCCCGTACACCTTTATTCTTTCCTTCACAATAAGGCTTTCAAATGAATCATGGTTGTACGGCAGTGAAGCATCAGTGTTGAACACTAATGTCATGCTGTCGATGGTGATGACGACTTATCAACTGAACTATCGGGGACCAGAATGGCTCTCTGATATCCAGCAAAGGAGAGCGTTTGGACCGCTGGGCACAATGCTTCGAACAACAATTCAGTTGGCCACCTGTTACCTTCAATCCGGGCTGTCAGTCTTCAACAGAAAGTTGGACTGGGAGCGTGGAACCCCCTCAGCCTCAGAAGTGTCCGAATGTAAATGTCTACTCAAGCGTCATCGTGCTCCCAGCCCTAACGACCTTCCACCTGCTCTGTTCAAGGATGATGGCGAAATCCTCAGTCACTGCCTTTCTAGCCTATTTGGGTCTAGCTGCAGGAAATAGACCGTCGCAGATAACTGGGATGATAATACCAGTGGAACCCCACTGGTACTGTCGACCGTGAACTCAATTTTTCGAGAAGGGTGCAAGACCGTTAGGAAAAAAACCATCGTGGCATCAGCCTGACAGTGGTCGCATCCACGTCGTTCTCTGGCATTACTTTGCACAGTTTGATAGATTATCGGGAGGCAAATTCGACAGAATTGAGCTCGATTTCATTCTGGCTGATGATGCATCTCTACCAAGGAACAAGTTCTTGAACATTACCGCTCCCAAACGTCACACTTTGGTCGTTTTCCTCGATCTGAAAGCTGCTTTCGACTCTGTTGATCGTTAGCAACTTTGGCGATGTCTGGCGATCAAATGTACCTTTTCCAAATTTGTAGCCCCTATGAGGGCTCCGTATGCGAACTCCTGTGGGCACGTAGAAGAATACAACGCGCTTTCGCCTGGGTTCTCTACGTCCAATGGTAGGACAACCCCCCTTATCACTCCTTTTTGAACTTCGTTACTGACGCGCTGGTTGTAATTCACCTGCCTGCCTATGAATCCTCGGGGATTGAAATGCTCCCGGGCGTTCGATCACAGACATTGAGTATGCGGACGATATTGCCCTCCTTGGTTCGGATCCTTCGCAGGTGGAGACCACTTTGAATAACCTAAATACTTCTGGCGCACGGTTTGGTATGCACTTCACACCTAGCGGATTGCTGCTACAGGACCAGATGGGATCAGAAACAAAACTCATACTTACAGAAAAGTCAATCGACGTGATAAAGTTGTTCACCTGAGTAGTTGCATTAGTTCCGGTGGACGTGCTGGAGATGGGAATACTTCTTGAATGGGAAAGGCCGCAGGAGCTTTTGTCATCATCCGACGCCTATGGAGCAGGCATGATGTCTATCAAGGGGAGGTTATACACTGCGGCAGTATGGTTCATACTGCTTTATGGATCAGAAACGCGGCCCCTGCACGTATGGAACGTACTGCTACCGTCATTCTTGGACCGTTGGTGCCTCCGAATCATTGGGCGGGTGTTAGGCGGAATTCCGCCTTACTAAGGCCAGGAAGCTTGGCCCCCAGACGATTGGTCAGATGGTCGAGCCGCTTGGCGGTCCAGAGTCAAACAAAGCTCTCATTGGCCGAAATTGTGGACCAAAAGGCCGATCATGATTCAGTGTCTGCTGGATGCCTGTTGCCAATCCACTTCCAGAAGGCGTCCGAATTTCCAGAATGTGGTCGCCCCACACACTTTAAGTGCGACACGCTGTAAATGTGTTTTGACCTGATTTTGGGTGTTTATCACATGATGTGCACCTTTGGTGGTGGATTGTCGAGACCATTAGCTTGGAATGTTCAGACCGAGAAGTGAGCTGAAGCGTTATCGTTACTGCAACAGGCCTGGCGGGAACATGGAACGATTCCCAGGAAAAGGAAATATCCCCCCGATCGATGAGTCACACACGTTGGTTGGGACTTGTACGTCACATGCAATAGGACCATCTGCCCCTCAGTGCTATTTGAACCCAGCCCTTTGCTGAGTGGAAGCTGCCAGGCGGTGAACAGTCTATGAACTGGCAACGAAGTATGAATGCAGCAACCAGTTAATTCGGTCTGGTAGACAACTGCCGCCTTCCTGGATGGAGCCTCCGCTCCTCAACTTATAAATGGTTAATGACACTGGCTCAACCACGCTGTCGGCGGCTCTCGTGCAATAAAGCTATCGCCTTCGCTGCGTAGCTCTCCAGTTTCTCGAACTGACTGATCATGCCATCGGCGCAACGCTTTGCCATATCTCCAATGCTCTCCCATTTTACAGTGACAGAAACTGTAGTGGAAGGAGCCAACGTACCCTTGGTGCACGCCTTATAGGCGGTGGACCGAACTGAACAGCGGTGGCATATCCAAAGGTGAAAAATTACGTTTGCTACTGTGGCCGTGTCGATCATTGATGTTGCTGCAGCCCCTACCCACTTGCTGAAATAGTCTACCATAACTACTCTAGTGTAAACGCTATGGAACCTCCATGGACTGTATGCACAATTGTAGATTCGTGTGCTTTGTGGTAGAACCACCATCCTGGCGTCGTCGCCACTTAAGTAGTATGCACGCTATGGAACAATCAGGGAATGGTAATTCTCCAAAGGTATGGGTTCATGATAATTTTTGTGGATGGAAAACAGAAAGATACCTCATGACTCGATGCTGTGTAAGCGTGGTTGTGCATCGCCAATACTTTCATATGAATGGACCAAGAGGGCAGACACTGTATGTAACAACTGCAATGTCATTGCTCCTTCATTGAGCGCGCCAAGTGGCCCCGTAGAGTAGGTCGTTTGGACAACTTGGCATCATGTTCTGTAGGAGTGCCCGTCTTCGTGGCATGGGATTCTTAAACTTATCGCAACATTAGCAGCAGTAGCGCAAGCCCTTCACGTCCATCCTCATGTTGGGCCGCCATAATTTTAAGCAAACAGCCTCCACCATATCACTCCGCTCATGGTGGCGAAGACCTCTTCGAAGTCCCAAGATGTCACGACCACGTATGTTGGTAGGACCACCATATAATTTGGACTGCGCTGCCGATCTAAAGTCCTGTCTACTTTTAAATGGTTTGAATGAGCCCACAAGCAGCGCACTGTCTCCTATTTCAGCAGGGATCCTCCACTGCGGACTCTCCGGTGTATTTGTTGACCACCGGATGACGCTCCTATCCATCTCTCCACCCCCCAACCTCGTTCGCCAAGATGACGCGTGCCTCGGATTCGGTGTTTCAGGTAGGATGATTGCCACGGTTCCGTTTATGTATTCTTGCTATTGTGCGAGCGCACACGTGTCGATTGCCTTGATAGTATATGAAAGTGAACGAAAATTATTGGGGGTTATCTTGCTAACAAGCTACTTATTCTTCGGATCTCTATAATTTTAGATAGAACAAACGGCCGACCGAGTAGATAGCGTCGGAATTGCTTGATAAAAACACCACCACGTCCCTAGTGCATACACAGTAGTGACGCCTGTTTTTAACAACGGCGTACTGCTGAATGCAATAACTGAATCAAATCTCTGTGCGCAGCGCCGTGCTGGGACAGCTCCGGTTGCCGAGAAGCAAGCATTCCTGTCCAAGATGAATGACTGTGCTATGTGTGAGAAACCTTGGAATTCTGGGATTAGCGCTTCGCAGATTTGCTTTTATAACTCCGTTGCTTCCCTATCCACTCAAATTTTTTTCGTGTGCAAGTGCGGAATTTGGGACAGACCGCCGTAGGAAGTCAGTAAGTACATTTTCCCGCAGTCTTTGGTCCCGGCTAATTTTGTAGCTTTCCTTTTTTGGGGGGTCCCTCGGTATACCGTCCGCGGGCATGATATACCCCAGGAAACTTATCGCAGTGAAGAAAACAGCTACTTGCTGTTTGCAGCTTGAGTTCGATCTCTTTCAGCCATTGCAACACGCGGTTATGGTCAGCAATGTTGTGTCCAGCATTTTGCTCCAACAATTTCATCTCATCCTGATTAACGAAAAAACATTCAGCATCCAACCCACGAAATAGGGTTATCAGTCACGTTCAAAACGCACCGCCGAACAAGCGGGATCATAATAATGATCGGAAATCATGGGGTAACACCTGAAGGGTATCAGATTGAATTCCGCACTGATACCGCTTTACCGCTCACATTTACGCGCTGCTACGGTCAACAACCACGTCCCGCACGCGATTACCCAGAAGAACGGTCCGATTGTTGTTCCAGTATCAAGCCGATCTCTGATTGGCGGAGTGTCCGGATCCAACAACCTATCATGATCCACTATCCGCCGGTTGACGGTTTCCAGTGGCGCATCCAAAAGGCGACAGAATTTTCGGAGTATTCTCACCGCGTATGATTTATAAAAAACGTGCTTTACTTATTTTTTTTACATGGTTTCGGGGTTTGATACACGTTGTGCACCTTTGGTCGTTGTTTTGTCGGAAGCGCTAACTTGGAACGTTCGGACCGAGAACTAAGCTGGCTAACGGGAAACCACGATGTCAATCGAAATTAGTCAGTTCAAAGAATTATTGCAACAGCAGCAAAAACAGTGTAAGGAAGCGCAACTGAACCTCGCTGAATCCCTGACACGGAGAATGTAACTCAAGAAACCAGCAACTAGCACAAGTGAGTTTCAAATCAATCAATCAAATTGCAACTGCAATCAAATTGCCCAGCTCAGCGAACAAGCCAACGACCGACCACAAGTGAGTTTTCTTTTTCTTCCGTTGATCCAGCCGGGGCCTAAATCACGGAGTTCACATTTGACTATATTTATGGTCACGTTTTTGAATTCTGGTTCTAGCGGCACGAAGAGATGTTCAAATCCAATTTTTCCAAGTTTGATTAAGGATTGCTGCGAAAACCCGTAGCACCGGAGCACGAACAGTGTACGGACTTTATTCTCCCGCTACCTCAGCTTTGCTGAAACGGTCAGAACACTGTCCCGGATACCCAGTGATCAAAAATCACTGTCCAATATCTAGTACCAATGTCTGAAGTTGGCCAAGAATAATGGTAACGATTTTATCACGTTTGCCGACGTCGTCTATCGGGATTGCGAACGTTTCAAGCTCAGCTCCTTGACGGAGAACCAATTCGAATGTCTTATTTTTTGTATCCGGTATCCAGTCACCCCAAGATGCATACATCAGAAAACGGCCGCTTCACGAAATTGAACAAGATGCTGAAATGAAGTTGCAGAGTATCACCGCCGAATGTCAACGCTCAATCAACGTGAAGCACCACACGGCTCTGATCGGCCAATGACCTGCTACTTCAGTCAGCTGCATAGACAAAATGAATTCCAGTGCCCCAAGGAAATCCAAGAACAAGCCAGGACGAAAACAGAGCAATCCTTTATACGTTGCTGGCATTTTCCTCGCTATCGCTAATTTAGGCATTATTAATTTTTCCAATCCAGTCGTCTTGGCCACAAAGAAGATTTATGTCGACCTCAGAGGCTGCAGCCATCTGCAGCTCACAACTCGCGGTCCAACCCGGTGACGGCGACATTCAAAGTTGATTTTGCTTGCCGAAGTAAGTTCGTGGCGGTTCGTATCAACAAAATCCCAGTCCGTTTGCAGCTTGATATGGGCTCTGACATCATGTTGCTCAGTGAACGAGCGTGGAAAGGAATTGATGTGCCGCACGTGAAACCGGCCGAAAATTAGGGCCGTAATGCTTCTGGTGGTAAACTAAATTTGGCCGCTCCATAAGCTTCAGTGGCTCGACGGCACAAGCTACGATGTACCTGATGTCATGCCCCAAACTTGATCTCCTGGGGCTGGACTGGATCAATAAGCTAGATCTGCCAGGAATAACGTTTAATTCTATTTGCAACCTTACGCACGCGTCAGCCCTCGAACAAAAAATCACTTTCCGAAACGTTCACTTGAGGGCCTCCAACAAAGCTATGCATCCAAATTTGCGGACGGGCTTGGACAGTCCACAAATGCGAGAGCCAGAATGTGCTTCTTCCTTAGTGCCAAACCAGCTTTTAGGCCAATAGGCCCAGCACCAAGTGAAGCCTTACCCTTCGTTGATCAGGAACCGGACCGACTACATAAGACTCGTGTTCTCTACTATGCGTTGGCTGCATCGTGTTGTTGAAGAAGGCTAACGGGAAAACCCGGTTGTGGGCAGAATTCTCCACCGCTCTCTTTGCTGCAATGGATACCCATCAGTACACTCTGCCCTCTCCAGGTGACATGACAGCGAATCTTAATGGGTGGAATTTTTCGCGAAGGTCGATTTGGCCGATGCTTACCTCTAGATTGAAGTCAAGGAAGAATACCGGAAAATTTTGACCACCACTACGCACCGCGGTCTGTTCCACTATTCCCGACTGCCATTCGGTGCCAAAACTGGTCCCGCCATATCTCAACAGACCATAGATACAATGCTGATGGATGAGCCCTGCGTTGCCGCTTATTTGGCCATCTCATCGTTATGCATTCCAAGACCAACGAACTGTGGCAGCGCCTTGATTACGCGCTTGGCCGTATCCAAGAGTATGGCTTCAGAGTGCGCAGAAAAAAGTGAACCTTCTCCACGAAGTCAATAAAGTATCCCGGCGCCATCATTGACTAACACGGCCGCCGATCAGACTCGGAGAACATCGGTGCCCTCAAATGTATGCCAGCACCCACGGAGTGACACCCCTGAGTTCCCCCAGCTCTTTTCTGCTTGTCATGTATCGATTACGAAATCCACAGAACCAGCTGCTCACCAAGGGCCGCTAGTGAACGTGATCAGATTAATGCCAAGCGCCTTTGACTCTCAACTTTATGCTAAGTCTTGACCGGCTTCTCACCCATAACGATCCATCACTAGAAATCGTTCTGGCACCACATAAGTCGAACTATGGCATCGGCGCAGTGATTTCACATGTGTTTTCCGACGGCAGCCAGGAAGCCATTGAACATGCGGCCAAATCCCTGACACCAGCCAGAGACAACTACAGTCAGATACAGAAGTTTCATGAAATACCCCACAACGGTCAGCTTACCTCACTGACTGACCACAAGCTGCTCCCGACTATGTTTGGCTCAAAGGATGGGCTTCCGGTGTATACTGCCAAACGTCTCCAGAGATGGGACGCTGCTTTTGGAATTGGACTTCAAGGTCAACTACCACAAGCCGACGCACTGTCGCGGCTCATTGATTCAAGCAGGCCAGAACCAGAGGGCACTGTAGACTCAACCATTACTTTTGAACCGGAGGCGAAGCGCTTAATAGCGGAAGCAGCTCGCATTCTCTCAGTGGCCGCTGAATTGGTTCACCAGGCTTCCGGCTAAGAACCTGTGGCTGCAACAGGTGATCAAGTGCTACCGCAATCAACAGCCTTTAACTTGACCACAAGACAAATTGTGACCTTATTTCAGCCAGCGTGACGCACAGTCGCTGGTCGACGGATGCCTTTTATTTTCATTACGCGTTGTCATAGCAAAGGAGCTACAAAAAGCCGTCCTGAATCAGTTTCATAAAAGACATCCGGGACCAAACAGGATGAAGGCCCCTTGACGGAGTTACGTCTGTTGGTTGAGCAAGTCTCCAAATCTTACGTGGAATGGGGTGGAGCTTCCAACTCGCCCACGAAAACCTGCCTACGCCCTTGGCCGCAACCGACCGAACCCCGGTCTTTACTTCACATCGACCACGCAGGTCCAGCTGGTGGCCAACACATTTTGAAGCGACAGCAAACGGCCGGAAATACTTTAGTGAACAGCCCCACGACAGTTACTACAGTTCTGGAACTCCGACCATTGTTCAAACGCCTATTATTATTATTATTATTATTATTATTATTATTATTATTATTATTATTATTATTGTATCCAACAGCGGCAGTCAAGCGTCGGCGCTTGAAGAGTTTTGTTGAGAATACGGCAAGCTCATGGCCGCTTGCCACTGTTTCATCCACATCGAACTGTCAAAAACTCCGCTGACACTCTGAAGCATGCACTTCAGAAGTCCAACAGAGAGGGACCGACGGAAGAGGTCTTGCAAAGCTTCCAGCTGGCATATCGAGCGACGCCAAAACCAAACTCGCCTGATGGAGTGTCACCAACAGAGGCACGCCTCCGGTGTAACCTTCGAACACTGCATGACACTATCCGGCCACGGAAGGAGCGGTTGAGTCGCTGCAGCCCGAAAATGGAGAACCAGTTCAACCGAAGTAATGGTGCAACCACCCGCTTCTTCAGCGTAGGCTTAAGAGTGTTGGTTGACGACCACAGTGGCAGACACACTACGTGGATTGCATGACACATCCTTTGCTGGGATGGCAAAGTGTTCCTAGATATTCAAGTTGGCTCAACCAGGTAGATTCGGCACATAGACCAAATCCAACCGACAAATGTGCATATCTTGCCCATCGGACTCAGTGAATTGAGTCAATAGATGCTTCTAGACACTTTTGCCCTCGGCACCATGGGGGAAGATCCCTCAGCTGCTCCGTCGAAGGCCCAGCCCCGGCACCATTTGCAAACTAGACGCTGGACAGCCAAGATTCACAAGCCAATGAGGCCACTGCAAGTAAACTCCCAACTTCGAAGCTAAATCAACAAACTCCAAAGGTTAGCGTTAGATGCAATCCAGTACCAAAAAGGCTATACCGCTAGCAGTTATGCGCTGCTATGGCTAACAAGCCTATCTCGCGTACGATTAGCTTAAAAATCGGTCAGCTTGCCGATTCAGCATAAAGACAAGCTGGCCACAAGTCTGGACCCGACACCCAATCATGATCCAGTATCCACCGATTTCCGGTTACCAGTGGCGCATCCAGAAGGCGTCAGGATTTTGAGAATGTCGCCGCTGCATACACTTAATGAATGACGCACTGAAAATGCATTTTTGACCTGGTTATTTCCTTAACACACGTTATGCAACTTTAGTGGTTGTTTTGACAGAAGCACCGACTTGGGAGGCTCAGACAGAGAGTTAAGCTGAGGGAATTCCTTACAGAGCGCAAATGATTTTTCCGTCTGTTCTAATCCACTTTCAGGTACTAAAGTCTGGAGGATATATCCACGTTGTTGAACCAATGTGAACCAACCATGGAACTTCGGATATCAGATCTGAGCGTGGCAATGGGTGTGACTTTCTCTTAGTTAATCCATTCGAACTGCGGTAGTCCACGCATAAGCTCAAGTCACCATCCTCCTTCTTTCCAAAGACTGCTAATGCAGACCACCAGGATGAGACAAATTGTTCATCATCTCAAGCATTTCCCAGTGACAAACGCGGTGGTACAATCCTGGGATGCTCTCTGGCGAAGCAGTGATAGAGTCGAGGAAGCCCGTGCAAAATTGGGAGACTTTTCAGAATATATCTAGACCTGCCGGGACTCACTTTTGATGACCAGCGCCCTTCCCAACACCGACGTCAGAGAAAAGACGATAACGCCATGTTGCTCATAAAAGCCCTACCAGTTCCTTGAGGGCATTATAAACGGTAGAATGAAGGAGGAAATTGTTCCACTACTGACTGCAAACCTATCGGCATTATCCATGGCAAGAAAGCCTGAAGAGCTCCAAGCTGGTTTGTCCAGCTCAGCGTGTTCGAACCTTCAGCACCGTAAAATACATAAGTTTCAGCGCACTGTGGCGTTTGACCAGCGGAGTTCGTCCACTCTTATTGGCGGAACGGGAGGGTGGCGCTGGCAAATAGGAGGGCCAAATTCAACAGGCAAAGACTTTCAAAAATATTGTGGAAGCTAGCGCATACTACACTGGCCGACTAGCTTGGAGTTCTGCAAGCCTTTTCACCATGGGCAGCTCAGCGCCGTGGCCTGTAGGTGGCCTTGTGACCATTACCTCCCATATTTTAACATTGATGACGCCCTCACACAACCGGATGAACGCTATAGGGTCATACCCTGCTGGCTCTGTCACCAGCCATCGCAACGCTATCCAGAACTACAAAGCGTCCCCTCCTTCAGTCTGAAGTCGGTGGTTAAATGCACATCGGTTATCCAAGATCAGTTCTGGCAGGTCCAGCAGTCTCATGAAGTCCTGGAATGCCCCCCTCAGACGACAGACAAAAGAGTAGCCCTGGAGAAACGCCTGGAGTAACGGAGTGCGTATCCCTCCAGGCGATTGAAATCGCCTCTTAAAGCAAACTAGAGGAGTGGAGGGATGGGTAATCTATGATGTGCTTTTGCCACTGCCGGTTATTGTGGACACCGGATTAGATTACTGATCAAAGAGCCTTGAGGTTCCGCAGCGTCGCGTGAAGGAGGTAATCTGGTTTTGAAAGCGTTTTCTGAGGGGCGTCCGTGAGCATTCTGGCTTGATCGCCAGGGACAGGGTCGATTGATCAAAGGGGCGTTTATCAAGCAATCTACAGTCACACACCACCTGTCGCCCCTCAGCTGCAGAACCATGACCCTGACTACCGTTACTTACAAACTGACGGAAGGGGTGATTCTTGATCACATCCTTAACAAAAAACCTGATATCTCCCTCGCAACAGGGATTCTTCCCAAACCGTTCTTGCGTAACGAACGTGCACGTGCCCATGGACAACTTGATGCAAGTCAAAGAATAAGTACCCATATCGGGTATCA
This sequence comes from Opisthorchis felineus, assembly GCA_004794785.1. NCBI lineage: Eukaryota > Metazoa > Platyhelminthes > Trematoda > Opisthorchiida > Opisthorchiidae > Opisthorchis > Opisthorchis felineus. Next base: position 590,274 of record SJOL01006493.1, read on the forward strand.
AACTTTTGGACTTCTCAAAACCAGCTTGCCAGATTCCACACGTCCCACTGCTAAACGGACTCTAGAGATGTGGGATTTAAGGGGAAATTCTGCACTGAATTAGGGCTTTACTCTTTCTTCCTGGTATTCTATGGAGCCCAGGTTAGACTGCTTCTTGAATATAATAGCGAAGTTTTCTACCCAGGTCGCAAGCAGGAAGTAATCCCCACCAAGCTTGACCTGTGAGGTGACACGAAATTGCTTTTTGGCTTCAACTCCATTGAAAACGAAAAAAATCTGGGTATCCGTGACCCCTCTCTACCCTACTTTTCTCGTCTCCGAGGCGACGTGACACTTACGTCTTGCTTGGCGGACGTTTAGTAGACGGCTTTCCGTCAACGACCCCGCTAGTACACAGCATATACGTGACAAGATTTGAAGATTACTGTGTCATTTGGCTGCGCAAATTTTTTCTCGTTTTGGATAGTTAGTACTCTGAGTGACCTGCCTCCGACAGTTGAACATGCTGCACCCAGGACCTAGCCCGAATTACTTTGGGATGGCACCGCTAAACCTGGCGTTAGCATGCTCACTTGTTAAGACTGGTTACTTAACGAGCGGTGCTACACCCATTTCCGTTTGTGTCCTCCAGATGAACTGAAGCACTTGATTGACAAAAACAAACACGGCCGGATCATTTTGAGGAAATCCCGCGATCCTGTATATAAATCCTTGAGTCCGTTAAGAGGTGTGTTTCTTATCGGTACTGAGTAAACACAGGCCAATCCAGGTATGGGGGCTAGCTGGGTGGAATAAACGGGATTATACGGGTTTTTCCCTTATCACTTTTCTTCTCTTTCTGGTCCCCTATACATTTTACCCGATGTTGTCCTTAAATGTGTCCGAAGCTAGGAGAGTCACATTCATTTTTGATAAAAGTCGCCTTTTCAAAATAATGAAGTTGAGAATGGTCCCCCAAGGCTGGTATAAATGGATTGACAAATTGTGGCCTCGAACGAACTCACATTTCTCCTGACAAACCTAGGTCTGCCTCGTGCTCTTTTGTTCCCTGGCTCGACGTTACACATACAATACAGATAGGTGGTGACAATCCCCAAATTCGTCTTCCCTCTTGATAGCTCTGCAGGGCCTCTTTCGAGAAGAAACTACGCGTAATATGACGCATCTGTGTACGCCAAGTGACAGTTTGTATGATGACGCTCAATAGTTCGGAATGTCAAGGTCACTCAGTAAAGTTACGACGTCAGTCTTTTGAATTCCTTTTTACATCATGACATCGTAGGCCACTGGAGGGCAGTTACGTCAGGTAAATCGTTCATGTAGGTGTTGGGTTGCTTGGGCCAAGTCTGGACCCCTAAGATGCTCCTCTCAACGGCAAAAAGATGGGACATTAAAGTGCCATCTAGCCTTATCGGAAATAGCTGCTGTGTTGCAGTGGAGCCGGAATCTGGCTTTATATGGTCGAATCTGTCTTTTAAAAGTATGACAACGGCAGTGTGTGCAGCGCGGGATCTTCGCACTTGCTGTCCTACTTTGCTTCGGTTCGTTTCATTCTTTTGGTAACTTGCTCGTTCATTCTTTGTGATTTTGTTACTCTCCGTTTTTACCATGGATGAAAAAACAAGCAACACTGGAAGAAGACGCCTTTGCGGAATTACTGAGAAATTAGGCACATCCAATGGTATGTCGAACGCCATACATTAATTTCTACCGCCCAATGGTGAACCATTTGTTACTGTAAATGTCTTAAGGAGCGGAATGCGTCCAGTTGCTTTTGCTGGGAACACCTGTGCTCTTGCCCTTGACGGTGTTTGCCAGGAATATCTTCCAGGACTTCGAAAGTGAATAAATTTCTGCTCCAGTGATCGACTCTCCCTGTGGTCGATGACCAATATTTGTCCTGTTATCTGCGCTTGCTTAAGTACGCAGAGTAGGTGTTTGCGATGACGAGCAAAATTACAAAAGGCCTGTTGAACTTCGGGTATGCCATCCGTCACTCTTCCATTTTGTACGCTAGACAGGTTGAAGACTTGTAGCCTTTCGGCGAAGTGAGCACTCAGAAATTCTTCGCCGTTTTTCGTTGGATGGATTCTAGTAGGCGGATATAATTTTTGAATACGGATGGCCAGCCTGCAATTTTACTTCACCCAGTGGTATTTCGAGACTTTCCTATGCAAGTTTGGTTATTTGATGTCTACGTTCCACAGGCGATGAAGTTTTGTATTATGATAGGTTGTATTGTACCAGTATACCACTATCTATAATATATTTTACTGAAGTTTGACCTAAAGTGGGATTGTGCTTTAAGTAGACCTGTAATGTAATGTGTTGAATCGTTTGGTGGCCGCTGCCGCAGTTGGAGTTCCATACTTTCTCATTTTGGTTAAAGCTACAACGAACGACTGCACTGGCCGTAGAACGTAATCTTTCAGATGTTAGCTGCTTAGGGCCCAGAACCGTGCTCCGCTTATCATCATTATTTTTTTCTGTGAATTTTGTCGCGATCCATTAAATCTTACAATGAACGTTATTCTCTTTGGACAAGTGCAATGTAAATTGAATTTTGGACCGGGCGCATAAACAGATGCTAGTCTTTTTGGAGTGAAATTTTGTGGTCGATGCTGTCAAAGTCTTCGGAAAATTCAAGAAAGGGTTGACAAAGCCTCCTGCTGCTCTCTAGTAGTTTGTGTCTTTAAGTAACTTTGAAGTGCATCAATGGCTTTTTCAGCCTGTGAGATGTTAGGAAACCGCTACTATAAATTAACCTATCTAGCGATGCTTTCATTATGTTCACTCTAACTATGGGGCTATCGCTGACAAATGCCTATCTGGAAAATAGCTTGGTGAGTGAGTCTCTGCTATAAACGCTGGGGCATGCACAATGAAAGCATCTGCCACTTTTTTGAGCACCTCGGTGGCCTCAGGCGCAAAATGTGCTATGTTCTTAACCAAGTTGAGGTGCTTGAAGAAGCACTTGGGGCCTTACTCGCCACCCTGTTTGGAACTCGCTTTTCATCGTTGACCCGACCGGTGCATTTAGTTCTTAACTTCAATTTTTTCGAAACGCAGCAATTCCCGTGCCTGCCATTTCTGGCCGTTTTTTGGTATCAAGTTTTAGCCGACTTCTAGCTTCTGCTGCTTTTGGGCGCGTTACTTTATAAAGTCTCATCCATTTGTTGCTTTCTCGAGCCCCACCGGCTTTACATTTGACGGCCGAACACACAACACCGCTTAGGCTCAGGTGAGTGGTTCAACATTCCATTCCTTTTTGTTCCTGGCAGTTATCCGTAGGATATCCGGTTCGTGTGTAGCAAGATAGAATAAATAGGATTTGACAACTACAAGATCACTTATAGTCAATGAAGGCAGTGCATCAAACTTTATTATTGCTGATGGTTTGTTTGCTGGGATAAAATCCAGCTGCACCAAGTACTTTCGCCGCAACATCTTTTTCATAAGAAGCTTCTAGGGTAGTCAGATCACCACACGGGCAACAAGAACCAGCTTAAGCGTGGCTGTTTCCAGAATGAAGGAGAGCAAATCCGACCTATGACAACTGGTGCAGACTGTATGAAAGACCTTGAAGGTTTAGGTAAAACAGCAGAAGACTGCTCACTTTCGGATGTTTTCTGATTTTTGATCCCTACCGGTGAGGTAGAGGCGCATTTGGGTGCTTATTTACTTGTTGTTATTGGCAAGCGGTGTGGTGGTAAGCAATCTGACAAAAAGCAAACACCAGTTCCCATAAATTCAGAAGGACCCAGTATTCTTTTCCGTGTTTTCACGCCTTTCTGAATGCCACTTGAGTGTCTGACACCGAAAAACATGTTTGAACAACGCGATACTCTCCAACTCAGATGTCAGCTGCAGATGTGACAATTCGAACTACAAACGGAATTCACCTACAGATTTTGTCAGCACGCCGCTACACCAGTCAAACTTTAAGCTTCTTTGGCGGTCTGTATATGAATTCGACAGTTTATCCGTTATCCGCTATTTACAAGCCTCCGAGGATTTCGCGTCGGATACTGATTATTTGGCCACAATTCAGTGGTCTACATCAAACAAATCGTTTAAACGTGGACCACTTTGCCTGTCTTTGAACTGCCTGTCTGATTTATATGGATTCATGGAAGGTGTGTGAAGCTCTGCGTCCATGGTCTACTGAAAAGGCATGTCACAGTTAGTGTGTTGATGTCAGGCGATTCTCTGTTACAGATATCCAGTGGCCTTTGGAATTCTTTTCTCAATCTCATCAGTTTTGTTCAATAACTGTGAAGGAATATTCTTGGCTTCGACTGGTGGGTTTGTATGTAAGGGTATTAAGATACCGAGTGACTAAATTGTCAGTGATGTCAGCACAAACAGCAGAATGGCACCGACTGCGCTGACTATAGTCCGTCCTCCGATTAAATCAGATCAATATCAGGGAACAAGGACAACCCAAGGTCATACTTGCTTGCCAGTCTGTTACCTTATGGGGCTCCCTAAAGACGGATAAGTGATGACAGCTTTATGTAGGCATTCAGCTCAGGGGCTTTGAGGGCAAAAATATCTCCTTCTCTAGATCCCATCGTTTTGGGCTTGTGTAACCAAAAATTCTGTCATAGATTCAAGAGCTGACGACCACATTTTGAACAGAACTTTGACCTTTCTGGAGCCAGTCATTGTCTGTGTTAAGCCTGAGTTGAGGCAGAGGAAAAATGAAATGTTCCAATGAAAGGCGAACATTTACTGCAAAGGCACCAATTTCATAAAATTTTAGTTTAAGTAGTTCAATTTAACGGAAAATCGGGGACGACGCCCATGTGATGAGTCCAAGAAGGACAAAAGCGGTCGTTCGCCATTGCAGAGTTTTCGACAACCTTTTGAACAGTGTCATTCAGGAAAAAATGAAAGATAAATGCGTAGAGCAGACAACTGTCTGATAACCAACTCGTTCAGTGTGTCCTCAGAAATACGTCTTCTGTGTCGTCCTTTCAGTAAAGGTAACGGGACACATCACTTGGCTTACACGGCGTGGCAACTACTGAGGACTGTTGGGCAGGGTGGTGGTTGCAGTTCATCCAGCTTTAGGTCATGCCGAGGCACAAGCACAGTCTCAGCGCAATTGTCTGGACTCTGATTGAGCTAGATGTTTTTAGTAGTAGCAAGCGCATCCTCTTGGAACAGCTTAGAATCAGCGGCTACAGAACAAACGCTTCCAGCGGTGATATCGTCGGTATATTTTATTTCCACATTTGAGTGGTCGAAATTTGAAAAAAAACCTTGAAGCTTGTGTTTCTCAGTAGCAAGAAATTACAACGAATTTAAAAGTTGCGTCAAGTCTGAGGGTTGACAATCTTCGTGTGGATCAAGATATCGTTTTTGAACTCAAGAGTGTGCTGGGTGCGTGCTTACAAAATGTTCAAACGGTCGCGTTGCATACTACGCCGCATTTCGTTTGAAAATCAGTTCGCATAAAGGTGCATTCCGTATAGCATTGCGTCCTTAAGTTGTCTGGCTATTACAAGCTTATTGAAAGCCCAAATACCGCTGCTTCTGTCTCTTCCCTGAAGTTGTCCATACTGTCATCAATTGTCGTCATCGTTTTCGGCACGTTTGGTTTGAAATCGCATCCCATTAAAAACCCGTAAATGTGAGACTGGTAGTCATCTTTCTACACAGGATTTAGATACTGCTTGTTTCCGGGCATAAAATTACTAAAAATTCAGGTTGTATACCCAGCTGCTGGTTACCTAATATTCAGGAGTCCTTTTTTGCCACGCTGAAAAGTTTTTCGCAGTGGCTGAGTTGGAACTTTATTTGACTATGATACAAAGTGGTCCGGCTGCTTCACTACTGTTGTGAAAGCAGGCGATGAGTTCCGTGGATATTCACAGTCGAACTGACAGCCACCTAGAATACACTGAATGCCACCCGCGGCCTGTAGGCTAAGTTGGATTCAGTCACATTTGCTTCTGTACATATTCATCTTCACTCAGAGTATTTCAATCTACAAGTTCCTTTGTGATTAGAAAAATTCAATGCAACCTACATCCAAAAGCTGTGCTTACTTCAAGCTTGCAAGCGAAACTTTCAAATTCTAGGGTACTTAACCAGTCACTTCCAGAGTAGTTCACTTTCATTCATGGAAATGCACGACTCTAACACAATTTGTCCACAACGTTGCGGTGACCGCAATTGGCGTACTTTCAAAGCCACACCAATGACCTGTTGTGGGTTTTCTGCAATACGTCGGGTATTGTAGGGCTACCGTGGAGGTTTCCGCTACAGTCTTACTGGAAAAGACCGTGTGCAAGATGAAAAACACCCTCAGATGGTGTTGTAGTTCCTAACATAGGTTGCAGTGCCCTCACAAGCGGAAGGACTTAGCCGAGAATGAGTTCCTTCCTGGATAACAAAATTGTTTCCCGTCAGTAGGCAGTTTAGAGGATACTGGAACACCTCCTTAGGAAAAAATGCGTGCAGAATCACTCCCGAATAAAAATATCCATTGAACGAGAAACGGCAGAAGAATGTGTTTGCCGTACGAATTTCAATATGCAGTTCTATGGAGCTGGATATGGTGCACTCCGCAGCCAACTTAGTTTGAGTTAATTTGTTTTCAACAGTAGGCAACTTTATATAGGATAGCGTTGCCGGTTGTGGTTGCACAGACCCATCGTTCGCTTAGTTATCTCGCATTTCAATCTGTTTTAGTGAAAATATGTTAACATTATTTTAAATTGAGTATCGGTAAAATAAATCAGTGAGGACCGTTGTCCATTAGGATGACAATTCACTCTGGCAAACCAAATGAGTCAATGTTTCCAAAGGCGTGCGGTTATGAGGCGACAAGGCCAATCAACTACCGGGTTTCTTTTGGTTGGTCCGTTAACCTAAACCAATGGCACATCGCCGTAACATATTGATGGCGAATAGCATGCGTGGCGAATAGCTGCCTTAACGTTGCCCGGCAAAAGTGAATGAACCTGGTGCTATGTACATAATATGGTCAGACTCGTAAAAATTTGTCTTATCGGGGATAGAAAAACTGGCAAGAGTCAGCTGATGTTAAACTTTGGAAAGCAGTTGTTTGGAACTTATCCGAGATTTGAAAATATCGAGGAAGATTTGGATATATATGGACAAAGTGTGCGAGTTCGGGTATACGATGCACCGTGTAAGTTTAAGCCACACTGTCTCATGATTATTTGCGCTTTTATGGCTAGCCTTCTTGAGAAAACACTAGAAAGTACGCACTTTTCACCTAACAGTTATCATCTTCAGAGAGCGGACCATGAAACCTAGAGTCGTAGTTCAGGATGGTCTGTACACTTCAATCATCATCATCATTGAATTTCAAATCAAATCCACCAAATACATTAACTGGTCACTGGTTGTGTGGTCCAGATACTACGGCCTGGAACCTATCCCATCTCCATACACCGACATGACAAGTCTCAATAGATAAGTGGTGGCTGGGGTTTTTCATCCGACCACACCATTAATTTAGTCATTCAGTAAACCATTCAGCCCATGAATTGAGAACCATCAGGTCTTCGCAAGGATCGATGTGTAAGCAAATGAAACCTGCCGATTATTCGAATGTTTCTTCATTCACGTAAGTTCCAGCTGCCAGCAATTTCATCTAATTTTAACGTGAGAGGCGAAGTTAATTTTAATGGACATCTGGTCTGCCGTATTTTTAATCCAGTTTTGAAGCGCAAAGACTGCCTAAGATAAGGCCTTGACCGACATTCAAGGTCTGTTTTTCTGTATAAAGCGTATGAGGAATATCCGCTTAAATATACTGACAACCCACCATCGGTTTCACACCGTCGTGTTTCTAGAAAGCGGGTTTCGTACATAACTTCAGTCAACTTCATTCTTACTTGAACATCAAGTTTTCCATATTTTGGATAAATCACGGGAATTCTGCTCTTAATTTTCCGACGTCTACAGTTATTTAAGTCTTGGATTCTTTTGTAAAACAAAGCAACCACTGATGTTTTATTAACTTGTTTGGGATGTTGTTTTAACTAACTTGACCAACAAGAAAAAGCGGTATCTTTACAATTGCACATCCACTCAGTAAAATAAATACGTGCTTCTGTACCATAAAGAAAACAACCCAGGGAACAAACAGTTACGTTTTATCAGGAACTAAAACCTTCAAAGCTTGATAATCCCACACCACCAACCTTCTGAGGTTTTCATATATTCTTTATTCCCACCGGCTCACGTAAATTAGTGTTAAAACGGTCTTAAGAGCGTATGTGAACACATTTTTGAAAATGCTGAGTCCAGACTTTATCCTCAGGAAGTCATACCAACCTCATGTCTACTAACACCCGTTTACTCGGTTATGCTCAGCACTTTACTTACTAGGCTGGAGGTTAATTTTCGCAAAGGACATCTCACAAATATTGTAGACCTGCTACACTATTATTCAAAATAACAGTAGAAAGTTCTGCGAAGCTGGAGCATAAATTGGACATAGCTAAATGTACTCTTTCTTTAATGAGGCTGTGTACCAGGTATAATTCAATATGTGGTTCTTGGGAGCAATAATCAACTCTATTGTCCAAGTCCCGATTTTTTCACTTAGACTCGCCCCTTATCCTCACTGGGTGGATTTGATCTTCATGGGCGCCAACATGATTTCCTGAGTCTTACTACCGGATGTGACACTAGAGTTCTGACATAAACGTGTCTAAAATGTTTTCTTCAGTTTGATGATCAAAATCGTTTTCGATCATCCGATGATATAATGTACTAAATTTATTCGATCAAAGACAGGTAGCAGAGTACGTTGAGATAATTTTTACCCAACCTCTTGCTGCATTGGCTGGATGGTAGAACAGTCGGTTAGTATGCTTACGAAAATGCACTGAATATCAATAGCGTACTTGACATCAATTCTAACGTGCAGTTTTGTCATTGATAGTGGAGTTCTTTATAGAATTTACACCATATTGTTAAATGCACACGACACTTAGGTCATTGATTTACGAGCATTTGGTTACATAGTGTCGTACCTTACCCAGCTTTTGGCGAACTCGGTAGCGCATAGATGATTTAAGTTGGTTTGGATCCTGGAGCATAGATTTGGAAAGAAACAGCACAGTGGCAGCACCCTTCCATAAATAGCATGGTTCTTGACCTTACTTTGTTCATTATTCCAAATGTAGATATTTGTTGAACTTCAATAGCGAACTTCGAACAATTTCTCCCAGTCTTTTTGGTAAACCATCTGTACATTATTCAAAACCTTATACAATGTCTCTTATTATAAATAAAACAACGCCATAAATATGTGCGTATACAAGCTCAAATAGTTAGGAGTAAGTTTATGGAGCCACGAGGGAAACCTACAAAGAAACCATCCTCACGGCTCTTTATATCTATTTTCTTTCCAATGTACTGTGTGCAACCGCAGAATTGTTTATTTCAATACCCCAAGATCGCTGGAACCGATTATTTTTTCCTGTTACTGGTGCAAATCCAATTGACATGTCTTGCAAGGCGGATAATTAATCTAGTATATATCTCTTGCCTTCAAATAACTTTATTTGCATATGCAAATGCGTTTATATTTGGTAAAAGCGCTTATAAGTGACATGAATTTTACTTACTCTACCGGTCAGATCTGGTTAACGGGATGAATTGGTTAAACCTAGCAAAATGTGGAAACACTTTGTTCATCCAAAATTTTACTTTAGGCCACGCCCAACCCTCCCCGTTGATGGTTTGCTACAGTGTATTACGTATTGTCTCTAACTGAGAAGTAAGGGCGGAGTATAATGTTTTGTCCCACTATGTCAGTCGACGGCTGCATCGAAATGTCTGAACTAAATATCGAGTAGACTTCCAATGCACGCTCCGACCATTAGGTAACCAAGTTAATGCGATTTTCCAACAAGTGTACCTTTCGTACCATCTAAGCTGTGTGACGGAGTCGAACGATGTTCATTACCTTCAACTTCCTTCCAACTATCTTTTGAAAAGACAAAAGTAGAGTGAATTAGCTCTGACTACTTGATTTTTTCAGCAATATTTTAAACATATGAGAGGTTTACTACCCATCATTTAGGTGCAAATACGGTTAGGCTACCCGGAAAGCGAATATCCACTTAGACTCAGTGACAGATTTTCAGCCTTCTTCATTGGTTGGAAACAAATTAATCAATTGTCTATATTTTTGACGTTGTTCAACTTGCTGTCTGCAACAGTGACATGAACATTAAATGGCACTATTGAATACCGTAGATATATCGAGACCTGTGAGGAGAATATTACGTCTCGTGGAAAATATAACACTGAATAACCTCGTGAATGGACTCATCAATGCTGACTAACAAGTGACTAGTCAATACAAATATTTTTCAACTTTTTTCTGTCGAATGGGCTTTTAATCATATCCACACGCCCAGTCAAACAATACTGGACCATTCAAGTTAGACAGAAGCCACAAAAACCTCAAAGAAGTAACCAATAGGGAAGACTGACTTGATGACAACAAAACACCTTTCACTTATACACTGAACTGCATACCACTTTGGTTTTGACGGGAGGCTCACCTGGAACCCAGCTGAATATCTCGATTTTCTCCTTCAACAGAATGTGCTGCACCACGTCGCCATATATCTTAGTTGGTGTGATATTCGAGATTAAGTGATATATCGTATAGACTTAATACAATACCAATAAGGTAAATAAAAACTCTTCGGCAAATTTATGAGTGGTGCATTGTGTCTACACAACGAGGCGGCCTGGTGCAGTACATTCAGTTGAAGAAGAATATCATAAACGAGGGTTTCAGCTGGGTCCCATGTGAGTATCCCGTCAAAAACAAATCGGCAAGCAAATGAGTGGATAAGTCGAATTTCGTGCGTTTTCGGTTCAATTAGAACATAAGGTTGACGAAAACTCTGGAAATGCGCCCAAGAAAGGCAAAACCGGTCGTGGGCTGTCGGAGGGTTTTCAGCAATTTTATAAGTAGTGTATCACGTCCATGAAGCACTTCAGTTTTTGAGGACTCCATGAATAATAACTATCCGTGAACCATGTCATAGTGTATTTCAAAAATCGCATCACCAACCTCTTCAAGGGCTTTCTAACTCACTACTTTAAGTAGCACGACTTAATTTTGGACTTCCAGAAAAGCAAAGTTTATTGAGGTAGAGAGTGAATAAGTTGTGGTTTTGGTGTACTGTTTTAGCAGTGACGGTTGACCCAACCGTTTGGCAAAAAAACAATCTGTCAACCCACGCAAGTGGAGAAAGTAAGTGTCGGTTTTAAAGAGAGCTTATTTTGTCTGAAAATGTTTCGTGAATATGGCTAGCACCCCAATCAACAGTAACCGAATTTGTTGTCCCTATGCCACTGTTAAAATCTAGGCTGTCAGTGACAAAAAGCTTTATGCTGAAGTCGATTACCCTGAACCCACTCCTATAATTCTTAAGTTACAGGCTGAACCACGCAACTAAACATTTTTCTGCAAGGTTCACTGTCGGCCTACTCGACATTTTAGAGTTCCAAGGTTTAGGTTGGTGAGGCACATTTAATCAGGAAATTCCTGAATCCAAGCAAACGCTGTATCTTTTGAATTTTACAGGTGGCTACCGCCAAACCTTCTGGCTTGTTTACTCCACGTAGACTTGCTTTGTTCTTGACGTCGAAATGTGCCTTCAAAGCAATTTAAAACCGATCCTGATAAACCGCTGCCTCTATAGTTGTCCGGATGGATAAGGACTTAGTGTAATTTGGGAACCTTGGGAATAAAGCTCTGAAGTGTTCCGGAAATTGGGAGCCATCTTCTTTCCTGAAAAGCTATACATTCATTGTTCCAGCTGTATGAATTCAAGTCTTACTGAATACTTCGTATTTTTGTGTGAATTCTTCCTAGGCATGGGCATTCCTATCATTCTTCACGTGCGCATTTTACGTGAAACAATAAGTTCACAAAGACACTGTTAACTAAAAATGTGGCTTACTCAATCGTAAGTGTGACTGGAAATGCTACTCTACTCAAGCAGCAGGAAAACCTGAGCTTCATGTACGAAGGGATAAGTTTATTTGTCCTTTCCTTGATGTTTTTGTCACTGAGCTAAACTCATATTGACCAGCAAATGTTCAGTTAAGATTTGGTTAAGTACTTCAAACACCACTGAAAGAGACATATGGTTGAAAACCTGTTGGTAGGACTGAAATTATTTCGGAATGCTTTAGTTGGTGAGCATAAATTCACTGCTACATTTCTGTCATGTTGTACTGAGAGATCCAGCTAAGTATACGTGACATGATCGAAGACTCACGCTTGGGAAAGGACCACTGACCTCCCAGATTAGCAAACTCGAGCTTCATCGACTGACCTACCATCTCGCTTGTACACATGGACTTAACGGACAATTCACCACACCTCTGCCTAAAAGCTTAACAGTCGATGTTTGTATTGTTGACGGCAAAAGGGTACTAGTGTAAATTGTTAAAGGAAAGAAGAGAACTTGAGGGACTTCGTACACGTAGCTTGGACGTCCTCGGGTGTCTTTTTATTCACCCTACGTGTATTTGGATTTCTCAGTTCAACACCTGTCAACCACCCTCCTAGCTCCTAAAAAGTTATAACAGCTGTCGTTACGGAAATGAACAGATCAGAGTGATTCTGCCAATGCCGAAGATAACTATTTAGGTGGATACCGTATCAGTGATCCCCACTAAGTCAAAGAGGTTCGAGAATACGTGTTTAAGAATACCGTCTAATAACAAAAACACTAAAGCAACTAGAAATATTTTCGCTCTGATAACCAAAGTCAAATCGTTTTAAACCGAGTGTTAGCAGATTGCTTCCACCCGTATGTTCCACCAGTTCGTGACTGTTCTTATGCTAACTTATATCAGCATGAAGGCAGTTGCTTTTTGGGAAAACCATTTAATTCGTCTCTTATACTATCAACATTTTTTACCGGAAAAGTACATCAAAACAGCTGGTATGCCAACCAGTGATCAAAGCTGATTACAAGAGCATCGAGTCGGCACTGTATACGAACTTCAAGTGAATTGAATTAAGTGTAGCTTGTTGGAGAAAATTCGCCTGCTTTGTATGCTTTTTTGCCATGCTCTCATATATTCACAACAACCACAAACTGGGTACTTGTTTCTGATGCTCTTGCACCTCTGTCATGATGCAGTTCTTATTAAGGATGGGATCAGGACTATGAGTCAGCTGACTAGTTACCTTCCTGTGGGACATAATCCAGGTGATAAGAAGAGAGGTAAATTACCCCAGTGACATTTTTGTAAACCATCTATACCCGTGCGTACTCTAAACAACGACCGATGCAATAAGCGGTACGAGTAAAAAGCTAGTGAGTCTGGGGTAACGCTTTCCTCCATCACCATTTATTTCAGACTGGCCACAAATATGATTCTGTCTAGATTTTGGGCATTTATGGGATTTGCAGTATTTGTATTTACATCAGTTTCGTATGGACAAACTTATTATTGTCCGGGCAAGATATCGAAACATAGAGACCTTGGATTTGCCTTTTTCTAAAAGCAGTGAATATCCTCGGCTATGCCGGGGTTTAAACTCTGGACATCTAGCAGGAGATAGGAGCATTTTACCCTTACCAATGGACTTTGGATGCACTCGAGTTGTTACGTCTGAACATGCAAACGTGTTCACACTGAAGCAATGCGAAGGATTTAGACGGTCTAATGATGACCAGCAAACCAGAAATAGAACAGTAGATTTTAAACAAATCGCTCGACTAAGATAGTTTTTTTACCAAATGCACTCATAGTTAAACTGATGTAATATATATCCACTGTTTTTTTCAATCAGGTGACAAGCCTATGTCAAAAGTGCGATGGTGATTTGAATTTGCTGCTTGGAACATTTGTTTTTTATTCTGTTCCACAAATATTCGGAAACCACACTGTTGCTTGCATGTCAGCAGTTATTTTAGTGACGTGTAAGATTTATTTGTTTGAAAGTAATTTACCGAAGCTGGACTTCCAGGAAAGGTTGAGCACATACATCTGTCATGAAGTCTGTTGCACTTTCAAGGTACTAAAGTCCGTTAGATGTAATCCAAAGCTGCTTCAATATAATTTACTTGATCAGAATTTTAGCACATTCCCAAATGTAGGCAAAAGCGAAAAAGTATATAAGTGCTATTTATTGACCTGTAGGTTTTGCCAAGCAGCAGGTTCACTAGTGGACGAAGATATAAAACAAAAGTAATCATTGGCTAAACAATTAGTAGGATATTTAAAATCTGTCTTGCGAGAGGGATGCTATGCTTGTGTTGAACTTGGAATGTTATGAGTAGAGGTACAGACAGTGTGTGATTTAAATGAAGGATATAAATTAAGTGGCTAACTTAGGATTTGTGTTCGCCGAAAAAAATTACTCAACAATCGTCTGTTCTGAATGTTCAAGTAGAATTTTCAACTTATAAACTTGAATAGGCATGAATGATGTGAAGGAAGTCCTTTACTGAGATACTCCTCTGAAATTCGAACTCCTCAAGGCTTTATACGGGCTGGGATATTTTTTATTCTCTTATTCGTTTTTCTTAACAGCATTTTCTGATAAACCATCAAGCGTTTCACTGTAATGAGCCAAAACGTCACATTAGTACTGCTTTCACCAATTACAGCAGTGGTGACAAAAAAAGTATCAAAACCCTGTCAGCTAAATTTTCTCAATTTACAGTATCCCTAGTATGTGGTTGAAATTTATATTTTTAAACTCAACATACGGTGGATATTCTGCGAACGCGTTGACCGCATCTTACCGGTGGATGCTTTTGAGGATTGGTTGCCGCACCTATGTGGATTTCGGAGTCCTGCAAACTTCGGCTCTGTGTTGTCCATTTTGCCTCCATTGTCGTTAGTGTGTTTGGCATGAAGGATTCTGGATTAAAACGATTGTATTTTACATTCTGACATGAAGGCCGACTCCTTCTAGAAGGATCGTATAACTATTGTCATTTACCACACATGGATATGAAACAATCTCCTTAGTGAGTGTTTCCTTTGAACCCTGATAAGTGCAACGAACCAAAACAACCGAAACAGCCCATACAATATGTTAAAAGTAGCTTCTAGTAATTAGAGTTAATCTTCACAAAGATGCATCTTACACACTCGATTCAGTTAAATTATATCCCTAGTATTAAAAGCCTTTTGTTAAGGTCCATTGTATTATCATTTTGAAAGATTCCGTTCTCAGAAAATCAAGCTATTTACAGACCGTCGCATGAACGTGAAAAACTTCTGCCAAACCCGAGTTGGAAGAAGTGCCTTCTTGGCGTTTATGACTCATCTGGGTGGCTTCTTACTCAATTTATTGCTGACTATGATCTGGAGGTAAAACCAGTACCCTGTGCTTACTAATGGCGTGAAACTGTAATCAGGTTGGACTCAGCTGAATGCAAAGATTCGCACATCTCAAAGCACTTAAGATGTCTTGACTTATCACCAAAGTAAAACATGTGTACATGCTCTCCCTCACATAAACCTCACCGAACATGCCGCTTGTTACAGAGGTCTGAATTTGCATTCCATCATCTATCCACATATTCTCACTGTAGTCCATCCTGATTTTCAAAGAGTGTTTTTCGAATACAAATCAGCCCTATAATTTTGCTTCACCTTCTTTCGAATAGATTTATTTTCGCCTCTTTGAGCAATAAATCCAGTCAAATGTCCCAAAGAAATCATGATTTTCTCAAATAAGCAATGCGACTCAAGGCCCTGTGATATGGAATTATTACTTTTGTCATTTGGCTTTGTATAGAACTAAAAAAGATAATCCTCAGCTTTTTCGGTAAAGAATTCGGTGGAACTTACTTTGCAAGGTAAACTTCCTAAGGAAAAATAGCTTATTTGGCCGTCAAAATTACTCCATTGTTGCTTCGGATTATATAAACTTCTCATTTTTATATATGCGTCGTGCTAATAGCGAACCGATAGGTCTGGACTGTCAAAATGAGTTTTCTTACCATAGTAAAACATGACTTTCCCTCACGATTGTATAAACCAAGGCCATCTTGCCGGAGTGCGTGATTAACACATGTCTCGAAAGCGGGGTGTCCTGGAGAACTTACACCTGCCGCACATCAAATTCTTTAGGTAACCTCTTGATTGTTTTTGTATCCTGCCTAAATGTATTGAGCAAACACGCTGCTTAGTCAGATTTTATGTCCTTTACCGAGAGCATGCCATGGGTACTATCGTTAAAATGACACAAATGAACCATTATGTTGTATATTTCTTTGCTTAGCATGATTGTGCTTAGCGTGCTGATTGTGATTGTAAAAATGAAATACTAATCTTGGTGCAGAAGTGTTCTAAAGTGCGGGATTCCTGTACTTCGAATGCCGCTCAACAGTGAATTAGTCAGGTGACCCAAGTGACACCTAACACACCTCCCCCCTCAATATACTCTAATAGTCCCGTGCATAGTAAACCGAAACTCAGAAACAGTGAGACAAAATTTCGCCTTGAATGATGTGTTGTCATGTTGAGTCCACTAAATTTAACAAGAGTAGAGAACAGCTAAAAGAAAATGTTCTTTTATATATACTTTTAGCCCGCAGTTAAGGTCCAGGCTTGAACTTTCTCAGAGTGAAACAACACTTGCATTTGAGCACAACTGCGTGGGAGGCTCTATTAAATTGCACGTTGTTAATCATAACCCTGCAGACTAATCGGTCCTTCTAACTCTTGACATGATGAAAACTACCTTCGGGATTCATTTTTGTGTCCAAATACTGATCGGATGATTATCTTGAACACGGACCACCAAAAAATTGCCGAGAAATCTCCAATTGACTCACAGTAACAGATGTAAAGAGGTTTTAGTTTACCTTCTCTCATTACTTTAATTACGTTCAGGTGCCAATGGCTCTGCAAAAAGCGTAGGAAAAAATGCTGCATCATAGTGGAATTGTCTAAGCTCAAACAGTTCCACTGAAAATACCTTGAAACAGCTAAAAGTAAACAGAAAACAGGATAAAAATTTGTTGAAACAAGTTATAATGCGTTTAGGGGTGAAACTGGAAGTCAGGTGTTTGAGGAAAGTTAGAAAAACAGCGGTCGGACGATTCCTACGACAAAAACTATATCTTTCAGGAGTTTTTGAAGACTGAGAGTCGGAATTGTAATATCTGCACAACATTTACCACTTTTCCGTTACCCTTGTCACTTTCCTTCTTTGCTTGATCATGGTATGCTGAAGATACTGATGAAAGCAGCCAACAGCCTTACCACAACTTATAATCTACTCCCCTCCCACCCAGTGGGTTTATGTTTACTGCTTTTAAACTTTCACTCAAATCCAGCTTGGTACAGCGCAAGCAAACTGAAGAGAATTCATTGGGTCTTGAGTTACATCATCATGCGGCCGTGTTCGAAAAAATGAACCAATAAGTTGCAAGTTAAAAATTCTCTCTTTTTAGTTGTTCGACCCTTGAATCAGTGTATTTTTGATAAATTAAATTACTGGTGAGCTTTTACTACTAATCTCCTGGTCAGAAATGGACAATCAAACATCAAATTTTGAAATGTACTTTGACCGGATAAAAGCAGATCTGTATAACTGTTTGAGATTTGCCATGCAGATGAGGGAAACAACGTTTACAGTAAGCCGGACTCAGAGTATGATTAAGGATGCCGCTCTAAACAGGTCATTTTCAGCCTTTCGATAGCGGGTCATGCTTCGAAGACGAAGTAAAGGAGATTTCTAAATTACGCTTGCCTAGGCCTTACTGAAAAGCTGGAGGAGTTTTCCAAGTTTTGCTTCCATGATAACAAAAATGGAATGCTTATTCAATATTCAAACTAATTTATATGTCCACTACCCTGGAAATGCATAAAAGCGCACTGGGTCACGTATAATTTTGCGACGTTTTGCTCTGGAATCCAGCCTGATTAAGCCAACTTTTTAGTGAATGCTTTATGATATTATGATATTTTTGCTATGAGGTAACGTTTCTAGCTCATCTAATGCACATGAGAATAATAAAGCAGCATGGGACTGGACTGTTAATGGGGCAAAACCGAAAAAAACGGATATTTAGGTCATGTCGCCAAAAAAGCAGAGACCTGGGCATAATGTGTAGCGTTAAATGCTAAGCAGAATAGGTAAAGCTGAATGTTACGGTAGGTAAATCGAGATAGGAAAAGGAGTATAGTAAAGAGACTTACCAAGTCCGTTCAATAACTGGCCATTATGTTTACTGGAGAGTTGTTTCTATAAGTTAATCTGGTTAGTTTAGCTTTCGTTTGTGATGGCTATTCACAACTGACATTTCGGAACTTCTCGTCTGCGCAATTCGTGATGTTCAGTAGGTAACTTTAACTCGGTGCAGTCCGTTCCATGTGCAACCTGGCACTTTACTTATAAATAGGTCACTCTGTTTCTCTAAAACGTCTCCCTTGAATTCCTCAATATCTGGTATAACCGCATAACTGTGTATGACGAATAAAAAGCGTCAGGCCATCCTCATCTGTAGTACGGTTGAGTCTTGGTTTGCAACAGAGACATTGCGGGAACCTCGAAATGGGAATTGCGCTAATATACAGTATGAAAATCCCGACAGAGTCTTCCATTAGACACCGCAGGAATATGCTTTCAGCAAATTTTCGAAGGGCTCTACTATAGAAACTATGGAAAAACCCACCAAAAAGGAATATCTTTCAATCGCGGTATCCACACCAAATGGTCACGTTGTCTCCATCACTAACGAGGTGCCTTACTTACGGGGCGAAATCTCATAAAAATTCCCGAATTTCCTCATACTGCCAACAGCTTGAGGATACTTCGGATGTGTACATACATAGTTCTCAGTTTTTGAAGTTGACCTGAGTTGACTAAACACAAAAAAATAAAACTTACGCTAATCGGACCTGGAAACGGTCGAGTCATACTCTAAAATTTTAAAAAGCGATACAAATCAGGAGATTGCCCGCGAGAAAGAAGAAGGTAACAAGCCTTTTTAGAGGAAAGCGGTTACGGATGTTTACGATTATGGTGTTTGTAGGAGGGCTGATAAATCACAGAGCAACATTTTACCTCTCTGTGGTTTGTACACTATATATCTGTTCTTCTTATCATACATTTTCGCTGCATAGTATGTGTTTTGCAGTGGGAAATAAAAGAAATATGATATCTGAAGCAGTGGAAATATATGTACTGGAGAGCTAGAAAGACAAGAAAGCCTCAAGTGTTGAAATATTTCAAAGCCAGTTTTAAGCAACGTATGAGATATAATTGGTATATGCTTGGGTCACCAATTTCCCCTTTTATTTTCCCGCGGGTTGCCAATGAAGTTAAAAAATAAAAACCAGTGCTATATCTTGGTCTCACACTTGTTCTCATGTGCTGAGGCAGCTGAAATCATCTGTGAATTTTTAACTGATACTCAAGAATAACTTTGATTGCTTGAGGCAAAATATATCAAGAGTGCGAGGTCTTTTGCGAGTGTGAAGGCAATCTGTTCATTGGCTGTGGCGTTCACCGGATTACTAGTAACGACAAGCAAACAAATTATTCGCCAGGGTTTCGTGGACTTTGACCCAGGGAGTTTAATTTCATAGAACTCATATGTTTGATGCAGAGCCACTGATTTTACTTGCAACAAATGTTTAACAAATTTGGGGGACAACTGAAAGATATGAAAATTTGGGTGGGTTCTGGCATACATTTTGTTGGATTTGTGCTCCAGCACAAACGATAGACTAAAAGGTTACTAGCAGATCTTAGGGTATCACTTTGACGAAATTTTGTGGAGTACTTCGAATCCGTTCTAGCAGTTAGAGCACACAGATCTTAAGGGTGAGCTCTAAAAGCATACCAGCTATCTGCGAAGATCAATCGTTTGTCGTTTTACCGTAACTTGACGTCAACGTTTTCTGCGAAATCGCTTTGTCGCTTTATTGGCTCTCCTCAAAAGGTAGTTGTATCTGAGATCGGCACACCTCCAAAGATTCTATTGTGCGCGTTTTATTGATTCCTCAGCGATGTAATTTGTTCTGTGAAATGTGCGGGTCCAAAACATGTGACCTAGCGCTTTCTTAGGCATGGTCACATGATCCAAGAGTTGGTTTCGGAACGTGGTGGCAACAAGTTGTGATTTACTAAAATTTGGTACGCGGCAAAAATTACACAACTTAGGGGAGGTATAGTTTTAATTAAATTACTTACTTAATCAAATTACTTACAGCCACAATACAACAGGAGAATTTGGTGAATACTGAAAGCAAGGCGTTTTCTAGGTCAGTTTGGAATAAATCAGGCATGGTTATTTTGAAAAAATCATATTACAACTGAGCGTTTTCTGCAGTCCACATTGAAACCTAGGTCTCAAGAACACATTATCAAGAGTAAGTTGGTAAAAATAAACTCGAGGTCTATCGAAGTAAACACGGACTTCTGAATTTTTCTTCTACTAACGCGGATCTGAATAAGAAATTCATCAAAGGTTAAGACAGAAGGAGAACTGTCGGATAAACACGTATTCACGCCCATACAGTTCTAAAACGTGATCGCTTTTATATAGTCTTTATTAGGGACCGGGATACAAACACCCGTTCTTTTAGAGCATTTCCTCTATGCAAATGCTGAGAGGAAATTGCGCCGGACAGTCATGGTTGCATTTACAGTCATCGCATTTCGGTCGCTCTAATTCACGGCTTGCTCGGCAATTCTTTATTTTTAGATCTTATGAGTTTACTGTCAGTGTGCCTCTCCAAATCTGATACCCTGTTGAATTCCGAAAAAATAGTAGCCCCCTGGTCTGATTGGCCTTTATTCCTGACAAATCGTTTGATAGCTGCTGATTCTGGTTTCATTCGGACGGATTAACGCAGCGCCCTATTCATCACAAAACGAACACAATACCATTCATTAACATCTTATCACTATGCAGCAGTAATAGACTAGTTTAGGGAAATCTGCGTTGGATTTTGGAGTACGGTTTTTCCCTATATGGCGCAGACTGATTCACAACTCACTTCTACGGGAAATGTTTTGGCAATGACCAGATATTACCGGTCTCTCAGAGGGGTGGTCTCTTGTGACAGAGTAGCCTCCAGTAGTCTCTTTGATAAAACTATAGTTCATTTACTGCTAAATCAAAAAGCATATGCAAGAATTTGCTTCTAATTTATCGACAAAATAGGTGACCCAAAATTGTCAAAGTATGCAGTGAATTAAGCAAAGTTGCTATATTTTAACCATCGATTGAGGGGGATCGGTTTTTCCGGGACGTTCGCGCGAAAAATATGAGGTAGAACATCCCGTTTTAAGCACACCTTACCTTTTTTAGGAGGAAAACCTGGGTATAGGTTGCCCTGGGCGATGATTCGGCAAGACTAAAAAGTGTTTGTAGCAGATCTAAACCCAGGCTGAAAAACAAACAAGATTCTAAGCAGCTTCTGCCAATTCTTGGTGTGCCTGGATAATCGATTGAACAAAATTGTGCACTACTGTTTGTCTCACACGGATCTGAAGCTCGGAAATTTGCTGCTGAGGCCGTCTCGATAATCTGTATTCATGCAGTTTCTACAGTAAAGACACAGTAAAAAGAAACGTAACTTAGAGGAGCTCAATACCTTGAAATGTTCCATGTCTCGTTAGTAACTGTACTCGAAGCTGAGCCTATGCAACAAATGTGCTTGTCCTAGCATGAAGAAAATTAGCATTCATTTGCATGTATGTATGCACACCAAAAACTTCCAACTTCTTGCTCACTAAAATTTGTAAAATGACTCCGATTGAATTTAAAGGCATGTCAACAGATTTCAAGAGGTGAATCAAACAGAGTTTGAATATTAAAACTCTCCTTGAAACCATGGTACAAAACCCGAAATAATCTAGAATCCTCTGGAAGTTTTAGCCTAAGACTCAGTCATTTATATATGTTCAGAGTCCTTTCGCGATTCCTATTGATCAAATTTAGAGGAACGCCTTAACATGAAACTGGTAGGTACTTTTTGATAAAAAGGATCATTGTGTTTGACCTCATAGTGGATGATGAATAATTGGACTTAGATACAAGTAACTTAAGAGTCGTTGGGAAGATCACTACTAGAATTGTACATTTGTTTGCATTGGAATTCCCTAGATTGCGGAACCAACCGAACAGCAGTAGACGCTGTATCCATAGAGTCACCACACATCACATTAAATCTTTGGAAAGTTCTTGAGCTAAACAGGGAACGGTATCTTAAAACCACTAAAACCTGCATCTGAAACCCAAGTGCGTTCATGCATCTAGGCAGAATTGCGCCAAAATGCATTATTTTGTCGGTACGTTGTCACCTAACTAGAACCTACTTCACTTCACCAATGTTTTTATACGTCTTATCGTTTAGGACTATCATCTGAACTCATCTGATCCCCTCGTTTATTTTTCCCAATTTTATTTGGTCTTGAGAGCAGCGAATCCAATAGCATAATTATTCCTGGTTATATGTTTTGATAAAGGGCCGCTTGTAAATCTGGCAACATCCAAGCTGGAAATAAGTGGTACAGGCTCTAATTAAAGTAATGTAACTGCACATCCCCACAAATTTACTTGGCTGTGGAGAGTATATTTGTGTACAACTTGGAGTTTACGACTTACATCATTTACCGTGTAAAAGACTAATAGCAGTCTGCAGGTCCGTTCACGGTCAAGCAAACATTTAACGACTCGATCATTAAGAAGGATATTTTTGGGAGAAAATGTGTTGGCTGAAAATCGCTTGCGAAAGGTCAAGGAATCGGGTACTAGTTGACTTGAATCAATGTCATTTTGTTTGTGTGTACTCGAGTTCATAATCGAATGGATGGCGCTTTCCAGGCATGAGGTTGAACTGGTGGAACTCGTAGCATCTCTCATGCATGACCTGTGTTTGCGCATTGAAGCAAACCAGACCAGATGTTATTGAAAGAGTAGAGAAAATGCCAAAAGATCATAGGATTGACTCCAGTATGAATTAGGACGTTACCCTGTGCATTAGGCTGTCTTGGTGTGCACCCACAAAGTTACTTCGTTGAATATATAGTAACCTATTCGACTCCTCGGAGCGTCGGCGCGTCGGCAATTCTGACAGTACTGAACTGTCTGTCCTCTGGTTGCTTCATAACGTGACTCTAAAGTCCATCCCAATGTCTACTCGGTTATGAAAGACGCACAAACCGAATCACAACAGCCGTGGTCCTAAAATAGCTGGTAGCATCCCACAACATTATTACTTACAACAGCCAAGTTTTGTGGTCAAATATCTGCTTTTTTCAGCGTAGCAATAATAAAATAATGCAGCCTCCCTTAATTTCATTACCTATGGTCTATCCCTAATAGTGAACAGTAAAACAATACGTGGAGAAATTGCGAGAATCTGCCTGATTTGAGGGCAAAAGCAGCTAATAGATATCTAGTGGCGAAGTTTATTCTAACTTCGGGCATCTGTTTCACTTTCAGATGCATCTGCGTGTCTTGATCAGCTTAGAGTATTTAGCAGCAATTTACAAACCTACCACTGCCTGAACTGGAAGCCTTTGATCATCATGTTGGTGACTTGAACTAGACACGCTTTGGCAGATAGCCAGTGCAGTCTTCTCTTAGGTTTTTATGCTATTTTGCCCATTTAATTGTGCAAAACACCGATGTCATAGTCTTTGAAGTGAGAATACTTGTTGAAAATTTTCGTCAACAAACAGTCGACTTACTTCAAATGGGAATTTTAAGGAGAAAACCTTTCCAGATTTCTTCGTGAGAAAATTTATACAGTTAAGTCTCTGAGTTACTTTGGGTGAATTTATCCGCAATCGTAGATAATTTTAATTATTTCGTTCTTAAGGAAATATTAAGTTACTAAACATCAGGATCGGGGTTTTACAAGTGATTATGTGGCCAGTCCTGGTGAGATTCAGTTACATGGTTTTATAATAAGGGGTTAAGAGTTCTTTATAGGGATCTGTCAAGTAGACAGTGCATTCATTTGTACATCTTTTTGGTTTAACGCGAGACTCGAATAAAACCCAGCTAAATTCATGACAATTTTCATTTGAAGAGCATCATAAACCAGGGGTTTTGCTCGGATTAAGTTCTCTCATTTTAAAAACAAAATGGTATGCAAATGAGTATATTTCACTGAAGGTAATCCAGTATAAGATCAACATATCTCAGCGTATTGGCATTTGAACTTTACTATGGGAAGTCTTAGGACTGGTTCGCAGCTATCTTTGTTCTCTCATAAAATATATTCCGGGGAATAGGCCGAAATCCATAATAATAAATGACAGTTGATATGGCTGCAATTATTAACTCGGTCAATTGTGTTTATTTGTTCGGAAAAAATACCCTAGTCTCCAGCTGCTGTTGCAATCAGCTGCTTCTCCAGAAAGAACAACTCAAAAGCAAACTTGTGTTCTATCTTTCCCTCAAATGCGTCAGGGTTTTTGGTTTATTGGCACGCATATTCCATCGACCATGCGAATTTTCTTTGAATCGACTCTAACACTGAGATGGATAAATATTGGGTGTGAGCATGAGTAATGTTTTGAAAGTGACATGTTGATTTGTCGGTTTGGTTTCTTCAGGTATCCACGTGAACCTGGACAACTCGGCGTGGGATGTTAGACTTAGTATCCAGGAGCTGCTTGCTGGCCTCCGTCTTCTGCATTCTTTTGACTACAACATAGAGAATCCTCCGTTTAAAAAATTACAGGTTGGAAATTTCATCAACACTCATAGTAACAACATTGGACAACCCTTCCCCCACATTCTCATTAACACTAATATAATTGTAGGTTGTTGCGAGATTTTTAGAATTCGCATTTACCTCAATCTTGCTCTAGTAGTTCTCTTCCTGCCCTCGCGCGTTTATTCTGGTTAGTTCCATCAGCAGTGCATATATTTGGCCATGGATTTCGGGGTTTGAACTCCGGACATCTGACACGCGAGGCGAGCGTGTTGCCTCTTCTATATCAGCGCACGCCAGATGCATCTGAATTATCACGCCTGAATAAGTAAATATATTCACGTTTGATTAATGCGACTGGTTTTCCCGACGCCTCATAGACACTCGGTTACTTCCACCGAATCTGTCATTGTCGTAATCTTAAATAGACCTAGATTTTTATGGGTGCGTGCGAAACAGACAATACTCTCGCAAGTTACAAACAGAAACTCAGGTAGTATATGGTTTATTTCCTCTTCTGACCAAGTCCTGCTAATCGAAAGCTGCCGAGCCATTGCCACACTGAAACTAGCGAGATTGCAATAAACGTACCAGTTACAGGTTCTGCCCTGAAGAGGTGTCCTCTATATCCGAGTAACAGTGCAACATAGAAAGTGCAGTCAAACAAATCACTGAAAGTCAGTCAGTCGACTTATGCAGGCGCAAAACTAATACCTTTAGATGGTGGTAACATTCAAATTTGGAAACACTGATTAAATAGACTCGAAAGCAACCAAAAAGAAATTTTCACTAGTCTTGGTAGTTTTTGGACCATCCTCTTGCTTTTCGTTGTTAAAGGCTACAACCTGGCACAACCAAGCAGTCAGAGTTAGATACCTGTGTCCTGGATGCATATCCATTAGATATATTCCGCAGACGTTTAGTGGTACCGTGGGACTATTTGCTCATGAAGCTGGCCGTGAGCTGAATAAGGACCAGTTTTAGGGAAGACTGAAAGAGATTTGTCAAACAGGTTTATGCTCTCAATTATAGGGTACAGATTTCTTAGTGATCATTTTACTTACTTTTACTTACTTTTACCCATTTTCATTTAAAAAACACGTTATTGTTAGACTATGTAATTTGTGTGCCGATTTATGAGGAGCCTGTGAAGTGCACGATTAGAAGACATTGCTTGAAAGCTTGGAGAATGCACATAGTTTCTTCAACAATATATTGTCCAGTCTTGCTAAATAGGAGAAAATAGGAAAAAATGCATGTTTTGTGAAGGAGCTGCTTTTGTGTTTTGAAAATCGACTGCACCAGTGGTGCATAAAATTATTGATCTAATAATATTGTGAATTTCAGTCACGTGCTTAGGATCGATGAGAGTGTTTGTCTGGCTTTAGCTAAGATTGAATTTGTTTTCGTTGGAACGGCAGAACAGCACACGCACAAATGTGAAGCTCATGAACACTTCTTGTAGTGTTTAATCTGCTGTATTACCTTCCACCTTGTAAACTACTTGTTTTGGCGCACATATTTTGTCGCTTACGTAATCATTTTTGCTGATTTGCACAAATCCCACCAGATTGCTGATTTATTAGATATTAGACGAGAAGCATTCATCCGAAAACACAGAATAAGACAAAGGTTTTCCACCGTGGAATAGGCACGGCGCAAAGCCGTGGTCAGGCCTCTGTGATGCAGTGATTCTGCGGGCTACGTCGGCTATAACCAAGTTCCTAAAGGTTCTTCCGTGACCGAAAGGCCGACGGGGAGCAGCCCGACGAAGAAGGGCTAGCCTTCATACTGCAAGGAATAGTATTGGGCAACTGGCATAAAGTAAATTCCTACTAAACTTTGCAGCAAGACTGCAAAGGTATTAACGTGCTTCATCTAGGCGACCAGCGAATCCCTATTTGTGGAATCAGCAATGTTGCCTTTTCCAAAGAAAGGACGGGTTTGGGAAGATTGACCTGGAAAGTTTCTCTCCCCGATGGTCTAAAGTCAACCGTTACCATCAGCGAATTACCCAACACGGGTGAAAAATAGATAAACTTTTTCAAGGGGCCTAGTGAAGCTCCAAAAGGTATCTTTTGCGTGCAGTAGCATCAAATGTGAAGCACCTACGCTATATTCCCTGCGCCATTGGGTTAAGCCATCCCCTGTAGCCGAACAGATCAGACCATTGAGCCGTCGGCTCCGAGCAGCCCTCCCCCCCCAAAAAAAGCTCTACTTTCCGCTGTTTTGTGGGTCAGAAGTTTAAGGCAGAGATTATGGTAAGGGCCTCCAAACAAAGCGCTCTCTGTTTTTACTGGCCGCTATGTCAAACTTGAGGCAAAGGCTCAGTTAGAGATACATCAACCCTGTACGTTGGCCTGGGCATCCGGGATACGTCACTTAGTAACGAAGTTCTTGGGCCACTGATGCCCCCACAATCCCTTTCCATCCTGCAAACAAATATCGTCAGATCACTTGAGTTTCAGCTGTCTGACGCATATGATTTATTCACTCCGCAGTCCGGTGGCAACAAATAAAATAACAGATGATCCACAAGATCTTTCTATTTAAGTGTTTTCAGCGCCCTTAATCTGTGTCAAATTGGGAAACGGTCATTTCCGGCCCAGACATGCTCTCCTAGCTTTGATGTACGCCGTGACTCTGAAAAAAGCTTACAAGTCTCAAGCATGATCATGCATCTCAAAACGCCGAGTACGTCCTTAAACTTCTCACATTTCACTCTTTTTGCGTCCGGTGATCCAGAAGTAAAGATTCGTATAATATATGGCGTAGAAGTTACACTGCTACTCGTTACACCACAGGCCATTATGTTAACCCGTGTCTTTTTACACAGTCGACATGTGTCTCAAAGGACTGCAGTTCTGAGGCTGAGATGGACACTTTCTTCAGAGATTTATGAAGGGACATTCGTCAAGTAAGAGCACTGACACAGGGATCCTTGTGGGTGATATGAAACCCCAAGTTGGTCGTCTGAACTCCTTGGAAACACATGTGGGCTGGCGGTTCAGTGATGATGCTCGTCGCACAGACAGCGGAGGGTGACCCGTCCCGTTGTGTCATTCATCAGTCGTTTCTGGCCAGTACGAATTTTCGACATGTACGTTCGCGTCGCGTATCCTGGTGGCCATCAAGTGCATATCAACCATAGACCAAACTGGATCACGTGGCTATCAGCCACTGTGGAGTGCCACGATTCAAGACTGCCATTCCTTCAGCATCGGCATGAGTTGCTTCAACTTTCCTCTTCAGTAGATCAACACGGTACTGGTAACAAGGGCCTGGGTGAAGCACGGTTCTGCAAAACAGCCATGCCAGCGGAGTTTAATGCTCCGTCCGACTTCAACACCATTAAAAAACAAATGGATATCGACAACATTTATTTTCCTAAGGGATGCTAGCAAACCCATACCAGCCCATAACATACAACGTTGTACAAAAATATCCGCAACGACCAGTGGTGAGGGTCTAAGGAAAGCCGGAAAGTTTTGGTGAACAAAGAAATCTCAGCAGTTCGACAGGAAACAGCCCTGCCTTATACCACTTAATACAACTGCTTGGTTAAAGCAATCTTCTCTGTGAAAGGGTTATTGATGAAGACGGCTGTGTAATTTGTTTGCAAAAAGGGCGGTTGGAAATGCGGTCCATGCGCTTCAAAGAACAGTTTAGCTAACCTTCTGCAATGGAACCCTTGGAGACAATGAATGCGGCCAAATTGAACGTAAACCTTGGTTCCATGTCAGAAAAAGGACTGAAATTCGAAATGTCTTCCTCAAAACGTGAACAGGCGTCAGGGACGGAAGGCTTGTGTCTTATTTAGAGAAGACGAAGAACTTGTGATTATTTGCCTGACAAAGCATATTAGTGTGAAATAAAGCGGGGAATAAACCCGCAAAGAATGGAGTGTGTGAACGTCCATTCCCATTTTCAAACAGGGTATACATGCACTGTGTGAATAGCACCTTGGCATTAGCCTGGTAGTTGTGGCACCCAACGTCCTCTCTGATCTTATCATTTGAAGTTGACCAATCACAGAGGGAAACAGATCCATGAAAGCCATGCTGGGTGCTGCAAGAAGATGTATTGATTACGTGTCCGCCCTTTAGTACATACTGTCACGGCAACACTGCTTCCAGCAATCACTAGCAACCACCTTAGATCGTCGGCGAACAAAACTGTGGCAGCTTCAACTAATGGGTAGCATGCATTTGGTATACGGCTGAAAAAGATGACGGTGATTATGATGGTGATGATCATGATCATGATCATGATGAGCACGATGATGATGATGATATGAGGGTGATTGTGGAAGGGAACTAAGGGTTCATGTGCTGCTTGGAAATCAGAATTTTTATGTCTTGTGCTTTCACTTCTCAGAATATGTCAGCTCTGACGAAGTTGGATATATCTGAAAGTTTCTGTGAAAGACCAGCCTGAAGCAAATCATACTTGGGGCCTACCTTGAAGCCTCCCTTAAAGTATGAAACAACGAAAGGAGCATACCACAGCCTGGACAACAGTTCTCTTCTGTGAAATTCTTGCGCTACGTCTTAATTTCTTGCCTAGCAAAACTGAACATCATAAATGAATGATTCGTTTGGGTCTCTCTTGGAAACCAAATTGATATGCAAAGGAGTAGATTTGTTAAAATCTGTCCATTTTGGGTTCAGGTAGAATATAAGGTTGGTGAGAACCCAAAGACTCTGCTTACGTGATGAGCTTCAAGGAGGGAGAAATCGGTGGTGGGCTGCCGAAGAGTTTTCAGCGACCTTGTGAGTAGTTTCCTTTATGAAAACTGAAACAATATTTTGTGCTGCGAACAGGTTAATTGTACGATGAACACTTAGGTATGCTCTTCGGAATTTGTGCTGACAAGCCCGTCTGTTATCAGTACACAGTACTGTATTCAATTTAGTCCCTAACGAGCTTCCTTGATCCAAGTCAGAATTTAATAGCACCAACACCACTAACGATAGTATAGGACATAAACTTAAAAGGGCGTTTTCATAATTAGTTATATCGTTTAGTTGTTTGGCAACATGTTCGTAGCGTGAAAAAGAAAGTGGTTTTCAAATTAGATTATGCGATATGATGGAGCGTTCAAGGTCAGCAGTACTATGTGAATGCAGCCATAAAACTATCGCATGATCTGCACCGGTCGAGATACCAACCGCCACATTTTTTACAAATTATTTATTCCTAACTTCACTCAAGAGGTTGTATATTAATATGCACCCATGAAATCACAAAAACGCTCGGAAACATGTACTGCCCGTGGGGAATTAGCAGAATTTGGCAAATGACCAACAGAAGTCCATGGAGTACCGACTTGGTAGCGAGAAAACAATCGGGTAATTAGGCCGAGTTACCTGAGGAACAAACCCGGAGGTTTCGAGAGTATCTCAATGTGTGGATTAATTGCTACCATTCGTTCACAAAATAAAATTATACCCCAAGTGGAATTGAGTATGGGCTCTTTGATCAGCAGGGCTTTCCTTACACTAGAACGCTAATTCGATGAGACAGTTTTCAGCCCTTTTAAGTGTCTTCCTGGCAGTGAGTCTTATTATCTTTAGTGGTGCATTTTTGATAACAGGATATTTGAAATAGACAGCACTCACTCTTCGAATAGGTTCTTTCTATGTGTGAATGACAGCTGCGTTTTTGCCCCAACCAATAGGATCAAACATCGTGGTTCAGCTTTTTTAGAGTATGGCACTAAATTAGGTTTTGTACTCGTAGCGTCATCCAGTCATTTTTACTAAGACCGCTAACAGCCGCGTGGAGTATTCATGTCAAAAAAAGGGGACTATCATTTCACAAGTCCCTGTTTTGCTTTCTCGACACTGCGTTCTGGTAGGATTCCTTCTTGAAATGCTTCCGTTTTATTGTCTGGTTGGTTTGTAACATTCATCACGAAATGTGTGCAGCGGCCCTAAGCGTGCCAACCAATTCCTGTGGGAAGTGCTTTGATGCTAAACTGAAACCAGAATAAATCGTAGTGGTACAAGTTGCGCTGGGGTGGTCAGATGAGTTAAGTTTGCTAGAATTAAACTTTTAACTGCAGTGCAATCATAACTCAAGACGGTCTCTTACGAAAACCATTTACCTTTACGAATTCAAAATAGGTATCGACACTTGTGTACGCATACGTCACAATTTCTTTATATATTCTTCTTTATCTGAGAGATTACATTCAACCGACAGCATCTCTTAGATAATATCAGCATTGGATGGCCATCAGGATGTATTTCTATCATTTTTGGTTTATCCCACAACTGACCACTATCAGGAACAGATCAATTTTTGTTTGTTCCTTCAGGTGATGTCTCAAGTTCCTGTGTGAACACGATAAATGATTCCAACGAAAAAAGTGAGCATGCCAGAAACTTAGGAAATTGCTTAAATGAATTTTATCTCCATGAAGCAGATTACAAAAGCCAAAATTCATGACGAGTAATAACTCGTCATTTTGTCCTAGTGTGAAGATTGTACAAGCAGACTACTGCAGAAACTCCCTGAACTCAGAATTACTTAAACTAAAGTCAGACTTAGTAAACTTGAATTCTAGGTGTTTTAGCGGATATAACTTTGAGTTAGAACATCGGAGAAATATCAGCCTTGATAGTTGACTTAACAGGTGAAGAACAGTCAAAAAGGAAGCAGAAAATAAATGGTGCAACCCTACGTAGAATAAAATTAGTGACACCCACTACGGCGAAAATTTCCAACCCATGGATGCAACAATTAGCAGTTATCTCTTCACAGTCGACCACCACTGGGGAAGCAGTTATTCGTCCATTTGGTAAAGTAGTCTTCATTGAATATCGTGTAGAAAGTATACGTTCTAGAGCCGGAATACGTAGCAGTAATGTCTTGGATTGTAAGGATGCCGTGCAGGTGGATCGGTGAGGGTATTTATGAAGATTTCAGGCTAATGGACCAAAATACCTGAGAACTATGGTTATGCTGGGGAAACCTTCAACCTGACCATTTAGTTAGGCTTCCGGATGCTTGTAAGCAATATTTGTGTGTACATCATGTAATAACTGGTTGAATCAGCTTGATCGCACCCAGGTTGGTTTCTGATACGGCTTCTAGAGTGCGTAGGTTCTATTAGGGAATTCAGATGTCTTCCATGGCTTGAACAGAGGCTTCTCTAGACGGGGGAAAAATACAGGCTGTAAGACCGCATGCGGCCCCCTATTGGATGTGCTTGATTATGGCAAAATGTTATTCGTTTCACACAGAGTTTTACATCCCACGTGTTTATGTGGTCAAAGAGCATAATATTAATTGGATTCAGCAAACATTCTGGCTAACTGTGTGGAACAACCAAAGACAGCGTTCTAGAACCCACCCAGAATGCTGGTTGTATGTATGTACACTAGGAGATGGTGGTTGCTTGCATCTCCAAGGTAATATTGATTGGTTTGGACAACTGGATGCGACAAACCTAGAAATCGACCAACGGCCGACACCTGCGGTCTGTTGAAAATGTAGCCATTTTTTCATTAAAGACGATCGGTTTTCTACCTCCTACACACGGGTAAATTCGGAATTCTGGTGCGTAATCTAATGGTCTCCAATAGATATTGTTTGATGACGGTAATGTTCAGTGCAGAAACAGGAAGCTCTCCGTCATTGTCTACGAAATTCAATTTGCTTTATATGAGCACATCCAATCAGACATGAATTTAGGGTAAAATATATTATATGCGGCAAAATTCTTCAAATAAGAACGTACTATTTTATTGCACGCACTGCGCTAATCGCGTATGGGAAAACTTTTTATTGATTCACCAGTATTATGTACTTTTCTTCCCCACTAAACTGCCTTACAAATTGTTGGTAATAGCAACCAGAGTCCAAACATATTTCAAATCTCAGTGCAAAACGCTTCTTGCCATTGTTGGTGATTTGTCGGAAGTTCTGTTGCGTTTTAAGTTTGGACAGTTGAAGACCTGGGTTTCGGTTGCGCTCAAGTGGGCATACATAGCATTTGTTACTTTCTCTTCTCGGTAGGTTACTGCTGAGAGAACGAAGCTCCCTACACCCAGTTGCAACTGCAACCACAACTCATGACTGTCAATAAAATCCGTACCAACTTAATCAGTCGTCAATTTTCAAAGCACTTTCAAATGAGCTTCATAGTAGAAAATGTTTTGCGCAGTTTCTGGGACGAAACACTCAGGCGGCAAGCATTTAAATCAGCAACCGAACCCAAAATTGCAACATACTTATGTTTGCTAGACAGTATGCATGCAGAAAATAAATACCTAAATAAGACCACATGAAAGTGGTTACTCCGTGTTATCCAGCTCCTGCCAACGCTTATGGTCTTATCCAAACTCTGGTGCGACTAGTGGGCTAAAGCATATCAGTGGTACTAAGTCGGTCCTTTATTGACAGCTGGAGCCAGGCTAGTTTTCTGTTTGATGGTAACAAGACACTAAGTTGGCATGAACTGGAAAGCTTTTTTCGAGCCTATATGACACAATAGAAATCAGGAAAACGATGTTCATCTCATCATCTCCGTGGCACGTATAGCTACGAATGAGGTTACTCCTTAATTAATTAAAATTACCTTGTTGGAACTGTCATTGATTCAAAACAGTAGCTCATATTGACTTAGGACCAAAGCGCAGTAAATTTAAGAAAGCCGCCGCCTATAAAGCAGGCAAAGAATTGTGTGGATTCGAAGCTCACGTTGCTGAATAAATTCCGACTAAACGCTAGGAATAGATTACAGTCTGAGGCAATAGTGAACCATACGGTTGCTGATGCTGTCCATTTCTGTAATCTCTCAGCCCAATCTAAGATTCGCGTCCTCGTGTCAAGTGGAACAACCTTCTGATATTCTGTAGAACTCAAGCTCACTGGAAATTTAATCAGTCCACCCTCCTTAAAAATGATAATCAGTTGTAGGTGGTTGTGGCATTTATAGAATTCATATCCACATTGCCACCTCTTGAACAACGCGCCTCCTATCCTGGTGCAATTATTCTGGTGGGTCTACTAAAGGGAGGAAGCTCAGTCGTGGGCACGTTTGCCTGTTCATGTGTGATAATTCAGGTAAGTCCAGCACGCTGGATTATCCTAGTTCAAACCAAGACACGGCAAACCATATTCACAGTTGCTGAAGTGAAACTGGAGTCCAGCGCTTTCCCCTTTCATTACGGACTCACCGAAATAATTTCGCCAGGGTAGAAAGTGGACTGTCTAAACGAGAGTGACGTGAGTGTGAAACCGCCATCTATTCATTTTATTCCAACTCATACAAGTATCGTTAAAGTACATCTAATTTGCGTTCAAAGCCACGTCGTTATTGAAAACCAAACTGCTTAACGTTTCATCAGTCCGTCGAAAATTTCCATTATCTACCTAGGCCAGAACAAAATGCTTCTGCGTGCAGAAACAGAGCGAATCACCCCCGTGGGGAGGACTTTCGAACGTGATTAAAAAGGTAGATCGAAAGCGACGTCAGCTTCGAAACAAAATTCTTGATCTTTGTTTTTTTTTATGAAGACGCACGACATCTGTCGGCAAACCTTGTGCCTTCGGTCACGCGGCTGCTTGTATAGCCAGGCCCACAGTACGACACTGATCGATTAGTCGAACAGCGAAACATTCATTTGCATTTGTTATGCGATGTGACCCGGTTTTTAACTTTGGATGTGTGTGCCTTCACACTCGTTTGTCTGTGTAGCTAAACAGGCCTGTTACGTTTTCAAGCAGGTCATGTTTCAGGATAAATGTCAGCTTTTACTAAATTATTTGATATTCTTGCCGGCAAAGTCCTCTTTGCTGTATCTCAAGCTTCAGATCGGTTAAGCAGACTCTATTGAATCCGCTGTGATGTTAATTTGTTCGTGCCACCTTATGAAAGCAAGAATATCTGGTCCATTGGAGGTGAGCGACGATTAGTAATCATTTTTCTCTTAGAACGCAAGACGTGGGCAGCCCAATCGATCTCCCTCTCAACCTTTGGTTTTAGTTCCATGCATGGATGCCCTCGGATTGCCTCTCCACTTTGGAAAGTTTTGTCGACATTGCTTTATCAACAAAGACGTGAAAGACACTTCTAAAATAATTGCGATCGTGGACTCATCGTCATAACCGCACAGTTTTATCCATCACTCATATCTGCTTATCAAATACGAGAACGCGCTCTACTAGAGGCAGTACAGGTTCAAAAGTGCATGTTGCATGAGATGCTGCTTGAGAGAGCTATCCAAGTCGATGTCATTATACTTCGAACCTGAAGACAAATTGAGCTGTCCACCGAGATACCATAACAAAAGATATGTTTACGGAAGTGAGTGCCCTGCCACCAAAAAACTAACAAAGTCTCATCATGGCTACTTTTGCTTCCTTTGGGCTGGTAGTGTTAAATGAATAAACCTGACATAATGCCTGACGATTTCAACAAAAAACATCGGTCATCCTTTGGGTCTGGCTACACTCTGCTTGGAAAAAAAGGGAAACATAAGGTTCAGGGAAACTCGGGGACTGCGCCAAAATCATGAGCACCGAGATGGACGAAACTGGTCATACGTTGTCGAAGAGTTTTTACCAACCTTATAAGTATGCCACGTTCATTCCTGAATCATTTTTGCAACTCACTACTCATCTCATTAGATATGTACGTCTGTGGCGTAGTCAACCGAAGATTGAACTTCGGTTTAAAAACACCAGCAGTGCGCACCTCACGAAACCTGACCGAAACTCCTAGAATTCACCTTTTTGATATGGACCTGGAACTCCTCTTAACTTGGTTCTGTAATAGCTGGTAAACAAGTTAGACGCAGTGCTCTACTACTGCAGCCATTCATGGCCAGTAATGTAGCTTAGGGCGATTAAGCTTCACAGCGATCAACATAATATCCACTGCGTAGTACCACGACGAAGTGCCAACGACTGCGTTTCACGCAAATAACCCGAAATAATTTGATTCAACCTCTCTTGCAGGTCAGGATGAGGCACGACGTTTGCGCATGGCATTGTATCCAAATTGTGATGCTGTGGTCCTTTGTGCTTCCTTGGATAATCCAGTCTCGTTAGAAAATCTTTCCAAAAAATGGCTCGAAGAGCTTCGAACCGCGCGAATGACCAGACACCCGCTGCTCCTGGCTCTGACAAAATCCGATTTGAGAGTAGACAGTTCGGCAGATCTGATCAAGCCGGAGGCGGTAAGTTGAATCTAAATATGGTAAAGTTGTTACTGACTTCATAAATTTACACAGTGCTCAGCTTTCTTCAGACAACACACTAAAACCTGAGCACTGTTTGGAATAATGTTCTTGGAATCTAGCACCACAAACTGAAATAGTTCCTTCATTGATTCCAACTCTCATGTGTGTTTTTTGTAGAACGGGTGTAATAATATCGCAGGTTGAGACGACACTAATGTTTAGTCTTATGGATGATGGCGACATATTCCAACACATCTCTTCAGATGCTTTGACTGCTAATGAATCTAGGATCTCGGCCAACTTAATGTCCACCTTTGTTGTTGAAGTGCATCACATTAGAGAACAAAAACCACCTGCCGTTTGGCTAGCTAAAACGTATTCACCAGTAGAAAGTTTATGTAAATTTGATTCATTAAATTTGAACTGTTTCATTGAACTTATTTCTTCTTGAATGGCAGGGCTATTTATCCTAATGCTCATCAACCTTTAAGAAGAACCTGGTACGTTGATCCTGGAATTTTATAGTGCGTAACTGTTGACTCACATCAGTAGGCAAAGTCAAGTCAGAAAAGGCCACAAAAACTAAAAAGCACCACACATCTCAATAATTTCTTCTGGTTCTGTTAAATTTCCCCTATTGTGTTCAGCACGCTTCCGGTATTTCCACAATACGCTAAGAAAGACACCCTAGTTATCAAAGTCTGGATAACCACAAATCTGCCTGACTGTTAAAAGAAATTTTTGTAGTCTCTGTTTTATCCGTATTCTATTCCTGGAAGCAGTCCTCTTGACGGCACTTTCCCGTGATTGCAGAAAATACCTTTGTAAATTACCTTTTTGAAACCTTACTGAATGAACAGGATGCTGAATAACAGGTTATGTCTATTAATATCAAAAAGCTACCTAATCTGTTATTCTGTTATTCGCTGCAACATTCCTTGCTAAAAATGGACCCATTTCGTTAACGTCTTATTGCTTGATTTTAACAAATTATGCGTAAGTCCTTGGACAGCAAATGTACCATTGATATTCAGCTCACAAAATCCATGAAAGACCGCCTCATGAGCACTTTTTCAGTGACATTTTATACAAAGAAGCGGTAGAATAAATTTGAAGACAAAATCTTGTGTCTTAGAGTACAGGTAAGTAGTGACTGATCAGAACAGTGCAATTTCGCACAATGCGCTCCAGAAAAAAGCTGTTTTACACTTCGTCAGATGCTCACAATGTTTGAACGAATTAGGTGTAAGTTGAGATTTCTACAACAGACATGAATCTGAACAACTGCCAGTTCTTCCTGCATGTAAGGAATGGTAACGAGACAGTTAGTTGAACTGTTTTGTGTGCAATCTTTGTGTAACTGTGGTAGCCTATTAATCGTGTTAGAAGTACCCTCAAATGGATTCGGAATTCCTGATTTACCTACCCTGCCTCGAGACTGTGAGTAGCTACTTGGAAATAAAAATCTCCAAACAGGCTTTCTATCCCACCGAGTATCAGTCAGAGTGACGTACAGCCTTTACATGAAGAGAGAAGGAAGTGTTTTATCCTCTCCGCCAATGGCTGACCAGAGCTCCCCAGCCAAAAGGCAGTATGTAAGCACTCATTGAGAAGGTTAGCAGGTCAGATTTTCTTCAAGGCACTGATGATACCCATCGTTGATACTTTCCAGCAAAGACTAGGCAGTTGTAATTTATAATCTTATCTTTCCTTACGTGTTGTCGTTGCAAGTTGTTACGGAGTATACAGATGAAGCCCACATGACACAACTCACTGAGCTATGCTGGGTAGATTGCACAGCAATTTACGACATTTGAGAAGCGCAAATATAGCCTTACTTCCTAGTGTCTTTATTTCATCTTCCAAAAACAGTTGAGCGCTACGTCTACTTGTTTGATTCCACAGTCTGCTCTTGAACTTCTCCTTATCCCCCAGCAGATAATGTAATTTAAACTCTTGACCTTGTCTTT
The DNA here is from genome assembly GCA_004794785.1 of Opisthorchis felineus. NCBI lineage: Eukaryota > Metazoa > Platyhelminthes > Trematoda > Opisthorchiida > Opisthorchiidae > Opisthorchis > Opisthorchis felineus. The sequence continues at coordinate 628,126 of SJOL01006493.1, forward strand.
TTTTTGTTCTTGAACGCAACAGTGGAAGGACTATTGGGGCTTACACAATAGTAAATCTCAACAAATCCTCCTCTGTGTATGTGCACTAAAGTGTAACTCTAGTGTTTCACGGATTTCCAGTCAACTATAAGTAACTTGTTTTTAACGATAGTGCTTGACTCAAAATATTGTCTGAAAACGTGTGTAAGTGAGAAACTCAACAAGTTGGATGCGCCGAGTTTGACGTCGGTTAGTTTTTAGTCTCAAAAATCGCTTTCGTTTTTCTTCAATTTCTTCAATCTTTTCGTTTTTGTTCCATATCTTCTTCTTTTTGCCTTCCTTTCGCCCTCTTTTTTCTAGCTCATTTATTTACATTTGTGAGAAAGGAGAAGGGAGGCTAATGACAGAAATATAGGTGAGTCAACAGACGGCGATGGTCCACGAGTGGGCATCAGATAGTTAGTTGGTTGTGCCTATTTCGGTGGCTAACCTTCCTTAGGAAGAAATTACCCTCTAAAGTCGTGTGACCCTAGGAGGAATGTGTCCAGCCTCTGTTCGAAAACGTTAATATATTTTTTTGGCCATTACGGAATTATGTGCCGAGACTACACAGGGTTTTAAGCGGTTTCCTTGATATATGTGGACTAGCGGGTATCCAATTAGGCGTGCATTCGACGGAGCGTAAACTAATGCGCCAGATTGGTTTGGGAAGTTTGAAATATCTTGAATACGTATGAGGTTAACTCTGCCTGTGTTATTCTAGCCTGACTATATCCACCTTATCTTGCCTATGCTCGTATGGCTCGTTTCTCAGTCCTCTGACACCTAGCTCTTTTGATATCCGGAAGGAACTCCTGAGTCGTCATACTTTTATGTTGAGAGTGTCCAGATATTCGTTGCTTTTTTTGTTCTTAATGATGAGTAAACGTAATAGGACGGCTTAAAAGCGATCTCTTATGAAGAAGGTCTTTTCGTAAATAGAATGAGGTTTCCTATTTTGTTATACTTCTTTTTTACTGCTTCAACTAGCCTCATTCTATTGCTTTGTTATGACTGGAGATTCACTGAAAAAAATGAGGTTTATTCTACCAGCAATCCTTCGAAAGAAACTATTACTAATCTGTGCCTCAAAAAAGTGCCTCTCTCCTCAGCTTAGCACTTAGGGAGACCGTTCTCAAAGCCTAAGTTATTTATGTCAGATTTGTAGTGTTACAAAACAAGTGAAGGCTGATAGACTCAATATGCCAGAGTGAATTCTGTGGCTATATTGCTACTGAACGTGTTGTTTATGTGCAGTAGATATGTGCCGTTGCTCATGTGTACACAACCACCCGCGATTCACTTGTTAGTCAGTCAATAGACTGGAAGGCCTTATAAATTATTAAGAGATACGTGAATGTGCACAGCCATCAGCGCACAGCTCCTTTCCTTTTCACAACAATACATAGATGGTATTATATTGACTGGTGCTGAAAAGCTCGTAACGCAAGCGCCGAGCTCAGCTGTCAACTCGACCACCAACAGGCACGTGAATACTTAACTGGCATGATTGCCTGTATTTGTTTCACGTACGCTGGCTTACAAGGATTCACTGATTGTTTAAAAGTGCTGCAGTATTCCAGAAAGGAAAATTATTACTATTCTTGAGCTTCAAAGCGCTTCGTCAAGAGCGGTAGTTTTTCGGGTGGATAATATAAAGTCCCCGATGCTTTTTGGTTTTTAGCTCTTAGTCATACTGCGTGAAGGAAGTCCTGCTCTTCATATTCGGCACAGAAATGTTAGGTCCCGGGACAAGAAACCATCGTGAAGTCCCAAACGATGTATATCCCACGTATAGAAGCAAGTCACAGAAAGACACACTTAGTACAACAAATATGCTAAACTACGAGCTAAGATTTTGTGATCCTCAGGGCAGGATCAGGTCTGTCAGAAATATAAATACTCTATGCGTGCCATAAAATAAACTTCTTAAAAACGTTTAACTTGTTGTAGCCTGCTCCATTCCGTATTGTCCTGACGTGACTGCATATCAAACTTTCGGACCCCAATGACAGACTCCAAAGGCCAGTGTTTTCTCTCTTCCTTACACATCGGGGTAAAAAACAAGATCTCATCTACTGCTCCTCTGTCAGACCTAATGCTTTGGACACTTGTCGCGGCTGTACACTCGACTTCTACGCCAGGATGTTGAATGGGTAGATCACATGTGGTGTTGGTGTGTCCGATTTTCAAGGCACAGTAAATTATTATGATTCCATAAACATTTGGCCTATGACAGTGGGGACAACAAAGTTGCAGACTGAATTTGTTTTGTACATTTACTTCTGACGTAAAATATGCAAAACACATGCAAACACATCTTTCATATGGGTCTAAAGCAACCCAAAAACCTCCAGGGAGTCTTATGGTTATTCTTAAGTCCTCCTGCTTTACAGGACAGACTTAAAACGATTAATGAATATTAGTTCAAAGAACTTCAAGCCGCGTGTTTGTACGCCTTTTTTAAGACCTTAAACGTTGAGTGGGGCTCACTTCTGTGTCCTGAGTCAGTTAGATGCCTGGTAATTGACCAGTTGAATCCCAATTTGATCAGAGATGAGTTAGATTGAACTGACATTCCACTATTTTTTCGGGCACTTGCTGTTTTAGTCATCTTCCAAGCCTCGGATGCATCTTACAGATGAAGGTAACGCAGATGAGTCGGTGGATGTGGTCACTTGCAAATAAACATGAGGTTGGAATTTTGGCCGACACCAATGGCATAGCCCGCGCATGTGCTTTCGTATACAGTTGCACTGCACTACGAGTCTGACGTGTGGATAAGTTTAAAGTCCCTTAAAGTAAATAGACACATTGCTATCAATGTCAGAGACGTTAGTATAAGTGATTTTTCACTGCGTGACTTACACTTCTAGTTTATCATGGAAAAAAGGCACCTTCCAATTGAGCGTTCAAAATATCTGTTTGACCTCTGTACACCTATGGTCTATCCAGTTTCCTCGGTACGTTCAGGATTCAGATCCGTCTTGTTCAAAAGCAACATAGCATAAGCACAACAAGTGTGCTCTACCGGAGGATTTTTAAGTCTGTGTATTGGTCAGCTAATGTTGGACACAGAGCAAGACACCACTGTCGGTAGACCTGGCGATCATAAGTATAGTGATAATAAGTATGAACAACTGAATAATCTGCTCCACTGAAGGGTAGTAAAGACACAAACAGGAGTTTAGCTTACATAGTAATCTTTTTGGTGAGTAAACTATCTAAAAAACGTTGAACAAAAGTACTCATACATCACCTCCTGTCCATTGTCCAATCTTGCACTTGCAAATCCCAACCAGGGTTAATCCCCAACGACTTTCTACTGTGACACCTTATAAGTGACGTCCTCGAAACAAAAACCGGCACTATAAGCAGAAAGAATAAAGGGTTTCTCAATGCAGACCGGAAGTATGACTGGACCTTGGTGAGAATTCCGTCTAACTAAGAGATCCACATCCTCAACAAGAAAGATACCGGTAAAAATAGCCGAACAAATACACCATTTTCCGGGTGAAATTAATGTATTCTGTGCAGGACATATATTTGCAGATACCCTTCAGGATGTTTTTAGTAGTAAAGTCTACCAGTCACTTAGCACTGTTATGGCGGGATGAACGCCTCATTACCGAATGGAATGTGCAGGCACATTGGGTATATGAGGCTTTGAGAGTATATGAAGCTGAGTCAGGTTCAAGTATAACACACAATACATAATAATAATTGAGTCTATACTATGAAACCATGAAACGAAATGACTTGTAATTTGACAAATACACTCATTTGCAAATCAATTTGGTTTTCACGGGAGACTCAAGTGAATCTCTCGTTTATGATGTCCTTCAACTGAATGTGCTGCACACAGGCCGCCTCTTGTTTCAGCTGGTACGATATTCAAGATATCGCAGTATATTTTCATGAAGAAAACTACTCACGGACGAAACTTGTGTTTAATGTAGACAAATAGTCCGTTTTATTAAGAATAAGCAAGCCAGGCTTGTCGTCCACCCCCATTAATATAACATCCTGGCCCTTTAACATTTTTGGAAATTTCATGTTTTCCTTTCCAGAAAAACGGATTTTGTTTGTTTGGGAGGGGCACAAGCAGTCATTGAGACTAAACAGTTTCACTACAAACCAGTCCTTGTTTTCAGAATGCGTAGAAGCTATCTTCTCGAGTAGTACATATAAATGTTTAAATTCAGCTCCCGTGGCGGTGCTGTCAGGTTGTCCGGGCAAAGTTGTAAAACTGAGTACTCTTGACAGTGCTTCCAGTTAAAGTAAAGCTGGGTAAGTATCTAAAAATTTCTGCATGCTTCCCCAAATCGGACGGAAGTTCTCCCACGGTCCAGGCATTTAGGGGAGTTTTTACCTATCGTTTCATGGTTCACTGGATCATAAGAGGAGTTGACAAAGTTGATCCGGCTCATCATTCATAATTGACACGAAATAGCATTGCTTTAAATAATTCGGTTAGTTTATCTTCCGGGACATTACTGTGAAACCGGTGCAAAATGTATTTATTTTATGCAGTCACTTAGAATTTGGTCTGTAGAAAGAAATTTTCGGCTTGAATTACACTCTTTATAAAAGAGCTAGCTGAGTTTAGCAATACTAGAGCACGTATATTTCCCCGTCCGGAATTTGCGTGGCAAAGTTTCCTGTATTAGTCACGTACCCCGCTAGTTTAATTAGCCTACTCGGTGGTTCTGTGAAAATGTAAGAATTTTGCTTCCATTTTATACCTGGTAACAACTGGCTTAACATAAATAACAAAAGCAACGATAAGCTTGGTATCCGTCTTACGAGTTGTTCCTGATAAACTATTATTTCCTAGCAGCTAGTCAGCAAATTTTCGTCGGGAAACGCTCTTTACTCCAAACCGTTCTTTGGATGATAGGAGCCTTTTGACCGGGAGAAAAGGTTTCCTGTGGCAAGAGGCTCCAATTCTGGCCGGGGATGTGCATCGTGGCCCTTTGTGGATTTACGCTCTGTTTACTTCTGCGTCTGACATAAACAAAAGATCTTAGGCAACCGGCTTATCCAAGCCATATTAATTTTGTATGGAAGGTCCGTTAAAAATCGCGATCATGGAATTTCCGTTAAAATAAAATATATCTAAACCTATCGGAACAGCAACACCTGGTAATATTGGTATACCTACAGGTAGGTGTGGTTTTTCTGCACTATGATGAGACTTAGCTCGCAGACAGTCAGACAGTAGGAACTCTTAACCAAATGGACACGCAACCCACATGCCACCTCCATTTGACTAGTCCCAGTGGAGACGAAACACAGTGCATTTCTTTATGATAAACAGGTTTGTGTTTAAGTAAGCCCACCAAAACTTGAACGCCAAAGTTAGGGATGAAGACTCGAGGGAATTTCGTACTAGAAGAAGCATGTGAGCAGTCGTCGTACACATTATGTTTACTCACTTTGTCGGAAGTGGTTGTGTTCTAACGGTTGCACTTTTTGGGACCGACTTGTTGATAATTGTGTTCTTTACTTTACCGAGTGCTGCTGTCAGATGTGCTGAGTGCGTTAAGCAGTGTAAATATTTAGGCAAGCCTTTCAAGATATGCTACAAAAGTCTAATACCCGACTTTCGTGTCACAGGTTATCTTTTGTGGACAGAATAGCTGCTGAGCTGTCTGAAAATGTTTGCTTGTTTATAATTGGTCCGACTAATTTAAAACTCACCGGTGGCAAGTAGCGCTTTTCGTATGAAATTTTCATAACGGTGCATGGATATATGACCACAATGTTCATTCTGCTATTTTTCATTCAGATTTCACAAAATGCCCGGAAACTGCAAGTCACAGACCTTTTTGAGTGCTCCGCCAAGACAGGTGAAAACGTCAAGCAGACGTTTCGACGCGCAGCTGAACTGGTTGTAAGGACCGACGGGGAGAAGAATGGAAAGTGCTGTGCCATCAGCTGATCACGAGCTTTCACCACACGCATACACATGAACCAAAATTAGCAATATTCTAAGCCTATCTTTGAAGCCACTTTTCCAAAGTTTTAGGCTTTTTAAAGTTTGCGGATAAACATGAGGCCAGTTCGAGATCTTATTCCTTAATATATATTCTTGGTATTTCCTAAATGCGAGACTCTTTTATGAATTTGCAAGGGTGTACACGGAAGTGGTTGCGCAAACTCTGTGATACTGCATTGGCAACTTTGTAACTTATGAAAGATTCTTAATCGACATGTTTTTGGCGGTTTTTTTAGCTTTCTGTATTTGCTACAATCGGTGAACCAAGAAAATGCCGTGGACTGATGTACCAAATAAGCAACTAGTTAACGCACAATCACTGATAAACACTGAAATATGGACAACCATGTATACTGACAAACGTCCTGGTCAAATTTATGGACACAAACTGGAATTTATTTACTTGGATGGGTGTATGAGAAATAGTTACACGTCGAAAGTACACTGTTTTGCGTGCAGAAAATATTTTGTGGTCAGGTGGCTGGAATTACTGGAGTTCTAAGCCGCTCATTTTGGCGAAATCTGAAAGGCATTTTACATTACCAAAGGTGTCCCCTAAACCTGGACGACAAAAAGTTTCTATCCTTACTGACGCTTATAAGCTGGGTGTGGAAGAACTAATTTATATATTTTATATCCTTTGAGTATATTTGAAAACGGTGAAATATTGGAACCAGGAAATCACAAAGAATTTCCTTGCATCAATAAGATTTGGGCAGATTTGGCAGATTTGGCACAGATGATGAACAATGTTAGTTCCCCAGCTGAATAGTTAGATTTCCATGGCTCCCACCTGTTTTCATTCCATTTGACACTGATGGCACCACAAGATACATACCTATCGGTTCCCACACTTATCTCAGTACGACAGTCATTTCCGATATCAAATAGATTACTGACGATATGTGTGGCAGTGAAACTTTCAAAAGACAACACGCGGTTCACTGAGGGACGGGCAGCATTGGCCACGTCACAGTGAGTGGAAACAGAAAACTAATCGACTGTGTTGTTTTGTGGTCTATGTTGATTACAGAAGTAATGCGACCAGCTGATTTCAATATGGATCACACAATGTCACGTATCATTTAGTGGGTCATTCTAGCAAACTGAGTGGTCATTAACCAAAGGGAGAATTCGATCCCGTTTTGCTGCAAGAAAACTGTCAAATCAGGAGCCAATATCAAATTTTCACGAGGCTTTGACGTAAAGTCTGGTTTGCGACGTAGTAACAAATAAGACCATAAACCAGATTACCCGAATATGAACACAGCTCTGTGGGAACATTCGGACTAAAGGAAGAAAAAAGTGCTGTCGCCCTGATAATAATAAATCAGCAGTGTTCCCCTGATTGAAGAAACTAATGTAGCAGTTAATGGAACGATTAAAGATGCAACGGATAAGGGGAACAAGAGCAACTCAGAAGTGCCACGACCAAGCGTTGTGAAAAGCTGCGGAAAATGAAACACACGCCATTGAAGAAAGTTTTCCCTGATCCAACTCCTTTGAAGTTGTATTTAACGACCATCCGCCTAGAAGGTCTACACCAATGCAAAGTTAATACTTTCAGTCGTATGCTTTCTTGAGGAAAAGACCTCCGTTTAATGAGCCTTTCCACGAGAAAATCATCACCTCGACTAGTGGCGAAACGTTTTAAAACCAAGTTGCATGGCTTAGTGAATAAATCAGCGGCCATTAAGTTCAGTCTTGTTCATTTCTAGATTTCGCACTAACGTTCCACGAAGCATTCAGATGGGACATCATTCCTCGGGGCATCGATGAATAGATGACATGGTGGTCTTTGAACTCTCAGGCAGATTCATCAGATTTTGCGCTGGCGGTATCTCCCTCTACTCACCGGGTTGGATTGCATTTGACTGGAAAGCAAGCGATGAGTAGTACAGTTTGCGTCCCTCGAAACTTTTCTGACCTAAAACATTAGTATGACACATCCTGTTGATTACAAATATTTTCGTTATAAACTTATGCTTGCCGCAGCTTTTGTCACCCGACATACCCTATTGAGTGGAAAATTAGCATGTTTATTTGTGCAGTGCTCCTATTGTGTTACCCAAGCATCTCCAATTACGGAGGAACTAGTACAATGAGATAATAAAAAACCCAGATTGTAATGACCAGTGATGATGAGCGAACTGGTGGTTGACGAGGTGTTCATTTTTTCTTAGTGGCATCTATTGCCTGGTGCAGAGGATAACCTGATTTTCATGCGAACTTGCGCGGGGAGCCGAATGCTGACGTAAGAGACAGTTGCGTTCTATGTCGTACAACTCATTACTAATTCCGTTATTTTTCGTCAAAATTTGTGCAGCAGGTCTCGGATTTCAGCTGTCGATGAAGGGACTGAACACAACTTATGGTCTATAAGATTCGCTTGGAATTCAGGGTAAACCATTCTGCTTTCAGAGTCCTTCATGATCCTGTCCGGTGATCAAACACGCAGAAAATCTAGTCAGCTGACATCTACGATGTGGGCTTCCATGTGAAGAGACCTCTAACAGAGGTGTGGCAACACACCATCCTGTAACCCCAGAACCAAACTTTATCATTTACAGTTTCAGGAATCTACTATGTAAGATCTACAGGGTCACTGACCTGGCGAAATAAGTGAGCGTGACGCTGATAACAACTGCCAAAACGGTGACTGACTCAGAAATCTATATTCCCGGATTAAATCATGCTCGGTCTGATGGGTAAAAAATCAGAACCGGTAGAGTACGCATACTCTAATAGTGCACACAGGACCTTATGAGGGTCGTTTCGCACTTTTTCCTAAAAATTTCCATGCTCGTTCAAGATGCCGCCATTTGCAAACCTGTGTGTGCAACAGATCATAGCTACGTCCATGTGCGTCATGGACGATCAGTTAGGTCAGTTGATTTAACTCCAGGTTAAAAACAGTTTGGGTGGACAGAGATTTATTCAGAATCGAAAGCGCAATACGTATTCTACAAACGTTTCTAGTGCACCACAAATCCTTACTGGCTCGCTGAAAGTAAGCAAAGACTGTTAACGATGATGAAAAGGGTTGGTGGACCTACAGTTGAGTAAAGCGAAACACAGAAATGAGTCGCACAAAAAACAACGACCGGCGAATCCAGAGATGTAGCCTGAAGTCAATAAAAATGTGTCAAAGCTTTCACTCACCTGCAGAAGTGTACTTGGGGGTTCAGTTATATGTTCTGCTAATTCGGAACTTTGTTTAAACTAGTTATAGCCATTTACGTGGTCAAAATACTTTCATAATGCAGGAGAACTAAAGCTGTATGAGTCAGCATTCTCTCCTGAAGACGTATTTATTAATAATCATCATTCGCTCAGGTGGGATAACTGAGCTTTGAACGGGCAACTGCCAAGTAACATTTTGACGTTTTTACTTCTCCCACTTTCCCCTCAGATTACACCATAAACCTGAAGAGGGTCTTGCTAAATTAAGCTACGAGAAAGCTCTTGGGATCCGGCTACGTCTTAATTAAACAAAAGCTTACTTTGTCTTTAAAATCGATAGGATTAATGAGCGAATTGCAGAGGCACATTAGCCCTCATTCGTTCCATGTCACTTCGCGTCACTCATCAACCAGCAAGCATTGGGTGCGGACCATTAAATGCTGTGCTTGAACTCACATCGGTGTTTCAACGCGCCAAAGTTGCAATCTAAAATCTAGGACATGGTTTGGTCACCACGGCCTGGGCGTTTAAACGTGGGGTTACTCCAACCCAGTTCAAATTGAGGGTGGGCTGCGCCAAGCGTGATGCCTCAGTGTTATCGAAATGGTTTGAAGATGGTATGAATTCTGTCCATTAACTGTGCCATCTTATCCTGGTTTGGCCTGTTCTTTAAAATGTCGGGCTAACCGATAGGATCAGAAACGTACACATCCAGTACGTTAATTCGGCACCTGTGCAGAGGCCGACAGCGGATAAAAAATAGGAAGCCAATGTGGCCTCGTGTCTAGGCACGACAAACAAAAGCCAGTCCAGTTTGATTTGTTTGGTGCCACTCAGACTAGGAACAGAATAATCCTACTCAGCTGCTCGTGGCACAAAACATGTGAAGTGACTCAGTGGACCCCGTGTAACTGACAATCCACTGAAATCTAACCTCCGGAAATGGGAACAAGTTGCAGAATTACCTGACTTAATAGGACAGATGGCGAGAAACGAAGTGAAAGCTCGGAAGACTGGGGCTGAACCCCCAGAATGGAACAGAGTATGACATTGTGCCCCGAATGATAGAAGTCCAGTATGTGTATTCAGTTTGAGCAACGTTACACGGCAGCGTCTTCTACGGTATGCCTACAACCCGTTGCTAAATCCGACAAAGGCGTGCCTTTGACAGCAACTGACCTCTGCTCTTCCCAAAAAATTGCATGCAACAGGTTGGACAATAAACTCAGAGGAAAATAGACATGGGGAAAATAGGGTTGTGCAGTTAGGGGCTAAAGTTGGTTGATAAGACAGACTATCACCTACTTTGCTGCCACATTAGCGACCAGTAAACTGGAGCCTAATGAAGGCGTATGGTGACGGCCGGTGGAAAAAGAGATAACTCCCAAGTTACTCATGGAGTACGGGTTGCCAGATTTCTTGGATGGCCAGGAATGCTGCTCTCTACTGGAGTATGCGGTTGGGCAACAATCAGAAACATAATCCTCCTCTCACTCTGGTACGGCAGTGCACTGATGCCACTGAGTTAGGCTACCCACAATGCACCACACGTCGACCCACCTTAGGGACCACCTGAGCCTGATGAAACAGTATGCCGGCTTAGAAAATGACGCCGATAGTTGGGCACATCTGAGGAGACCGAACATAGCTTGCCAACCGAACGACTAACAGCTTCCGTTTGATTGCATGCGCAGTCTGGAAGTGACGGCGGACAGACAGCCGTCTCTATGGCAGTGGGAAGAAGGAAGGCTTCCGTTTAAACCGCAGGAGCTCCCAACAGCATGGATCACACAATTCTGCCGATTGCAGTTTCAGGGTTGGTAATCGGTTGAAGTGTAACATACGTTTGCATTAAGCCCAGTCGTTCCATGGAAAGTGCGATAAGTATATTGGACTTTCGGTAGAAATCTCCCAGCTATTTTATGATAACTTAAATGAGGTCCGTCTACTTCAAAGAAAAGTTGACACAAACCTCTGGGGTAAAAATGGATAGAATGTTGGTTTCTTTCACTAAGTGACCAGAAGACCTCCGTTGCTTAATTTACTGGATAATCCGAAATGTTAAAAACCTGGCGGGAGTGAGGCTTTCATCATATATTGATCCAGTCGCTATAGTCCGTGCGGACAATTTGGCAGCATCGTCAGACCAGAAACATGAGTGATTATTTAAAAAGCGAAGTTCCAATCGACTGACTGCAGTCGTTTTCGTTCAAGTCTGTGGCTGGTATCTGCAATTCTAAGAGGTCAACATGCCTGGTTGTTGCCAGAACGTCAACAGATAAACCCTGATCACCGAAACCATCGGAATGAATAAAATTGTGACGGAACACAGCAGCATCGGTTGTCCTCAGTAAGCACAGGGGACTTTCGGTGTCTGATTGCTACTTATGAGATTATAAGTGGTTATACCGACATAAACTCAGCCAGTATGTTCACCTTTCGTACTGAGAGTAAATCCAGAAGGCAGGGTTGGACACTAGCTGAAACTAGGGTAAGATACGGTTAGTAACCCGTGTTCCTTCCTCGGCAACTGACCACTAGGATAGGCCAGCCGTGCACCCGATTTCGGATTGTCATCTACTTTCATGAGTGGAGCTTTATGCCGACGAACATAAAATTTACGCAAGAAACAAAAACAAACACTCTCCGTTACAAGACAGCTGTGAACCGAACACCGGAGGCCAGCTTAGTGTTGGCCTTTCGTCAACTTTTATTTCAAATGGTAAGCAGCCCCAGGAGACTGAACGAATAACCCTCACCAGGCACAATAAGGCTTAAAACTAGTGTATCGTTAGTGAATTACGAGGTGATGTTTTCATTACATGATTGACCATGTGAGGTAAAAATTGAGCATTAGGTTTGGCTTCCAAACTAAGAGTAGGAATATAATAGGCAAGTATGAGTCTCGACCTTTCCGGTGGCTTCGCTGCAACAAGCCCGGAAATCACGGGAGAAGAACCGGTCTTGTTCAGATAGAATGAGGACGAATCGAAAGTTTGAGTTCAGATCTCATAAGATATCACTCAGGTATGAGGCTGTAGGTTGTTACTAGCTCTCTAGCATCCACTCTCCTGCATGTGGATTGTTCGAGCTATCCACTCACCAAGTAGGAATCGTACAAGACAAGTGCTAGTTTGCTTCAAGATTTTTAGCCACAGGGCGAAGTTTACAGTCAATCCATTAAAGCGCCAAGATGATACAACTTCGAGGAACAATATCTTCTTGATGAACCATCTGCATTTTGTCCTGATAGTAATGTCGCGAAATGTATTTCCTGTCATTCTCGCTACAGTTTATTTTGCCACTTTGTCAAAACAAAGTTAGACTAATTTTTAGTTTTTTGGTTGCAACCTAACAAGTGGGTTAGAAAAACGTCATCCTCTACAGGGTTCGAATCCATTCGCCATCCATCCATTGCCATTTATTTGTTGGCTGAAAGCAGTGCACCTGACAGTCAACCGGTGCAAACGCGGCACAATTCTTACCAAACCGAGTGTGGACTTGTAAAAGCATGTACTTTATGTATATGTACTGCTATTGCCATCGTTTATTTTTGAAGAGCATGGTCAAAACAATAAAAATTAAACCCAAACGACAGATGCGGAAGGAGGTACAAAAGAATATTAGATGAAACTAGAGGAGCGTTCCCTTCGAAGGCGTGCCACAGACAGTTCCAGTCAGACAAGATGAATCCCAGCGTCTGAGAGGAAAGGACAAAAAATGCTAAATGTTCTTTTAGGCGTGGTAGCTGTTAGCCCAGTCCGGACCCGCACATCAGACACAACGTGTCCGGCATATTGGGCCAGGTGTCAAGGTCAGCATCAAGAATGAACACCCAACACCATGTATTACGCATAAAAGTATCGTACTTACGTAAAGAGCGCAAAAGGGCGAGAAAACACAAGTCACTGAGTGTGGCCTTAGGAAGTCCCGGTCCAATAACAGTCGTGGTGGATTGAGAAAAGCAGATCACCCGATATGAAATGAGCATCGGTTGATGGACCAAAAAGTCAACATCACAATCGATTGCACGTAGGGCTGAGATGATAGCAATCGGCAATCATCGGCACCATATTCCTGTTTCTTCTCATTCCACGCAGTTACTCCAGGCACATTCAAGGGTATGCTTACGTCTATCACAGTTGCTCGGCGCTCCCGAACAATGATTAATTCAGGCTTGATGAAAGACATCAACGCAGGTGCTCTCAACTCCTCGAAGACAGTGTATCCCAGGCGACGGAGACGCTTCATGAGATCTCTTGCAACATGATTTTGACGAGGACATCTAGCATCATGCATGATCCAGCAAGACCGGAGAATGCGCACCAAGCTCTTTGTTTGACCATTGTTTCCACGACAGAAGTTCGTCTGGCCCCCATGTCCAAATCAGACGCTTTCAACTCTCGTCTTAAGCAAGCTTCACCGGAGCTGGGTACCAGGGATAGATATCCGAGGAAACACTCATTCTGGAAACAAAAGCCATCGATTCGAGTGAGGCGAAGCGACCAACTCTCGTAAATCGCGACCGTTAACGCTGTTGTGCAGACCATCACCCCAAGCAACCACCAGGTTTTCCTGGTATTTACGCATGCACCTTGGACTCGAATCGGAAGGGTGAGATCCAGAACAAACTTTCCAAATGCGGAATCCTTGACCACACTGCATAGTACATGTAACTGAGTAGAGAGAAGCTTTTACATACGCGCTGTCCGATACATCGGGATGGTTGCATTCAGACTTGGGATACCAAGTTCCCCACGTTGTTTACCGGCGTCGATGTAGCTGATGGGGATGTCCTTCGGTAGACGTAATCAGCCACAAATAGACCGCCTGTTGTAATTGTCCAAGGTTTTTAGCGTGTTTCTGCGGTCTTGGCTGAGCACGAGCGACTATGTCAGCCTCAGTGTCTGATAGTTCCTTGTGATCTCTATTCTTTGGATTGGCTTCAACGGAACACGCGTCACCTCATCGAGCTGTTTCAGCAGCTGTTGTTGGTAGTTGCTGACTCGTTTACCTTTGAAATTAAAGGGGTCGCTGAAATGTAAAAAAAATATTTAAAAAATATGTCACAGTATCTGTCGACCCAAAGGATTGATGATTTCCTCGGCGAAGCACAAAGGCTCGACCGAGACCGCGGTCACGCGGTGTTTTCTGTCCCCACAAATTTCCATTGCATTTGTCTTTTTGGAGTTGGTCGTCACCCCAGCTCTTCCTACGTTGACCTCAGCAGCCTAAAGCTTCTCTTTATGGTGAGCCCGACTTCTGTACACACAACCTACTCATCAGTCAAGGCAAAACCATTCACTAAGGCGTCATTGTACTGGTATCCTAGTTGCGACACCGACAGACCAATGACCTCATTCATTGTCATGATGAACAATATTGGGGACAGTGGATCTCCCTGGCTCACACCTCGGAATTAAGGAGAAGTGTCGCAGCATTCTCATAGGACTATGTGATGTATCAAAGTAGAGGTTGGGGTGCTCTAAAAGCTTCGGTAGATCTGACAATTGTCATGGGAATCCGAATCAAACGCTTTCGAGATATCAACGAACAGCATACTGAGGATAGAAGTGGTCGCTGAAGAGTGACGAAGCGGGAAGCGTGAGGGCAATGTAGCTTTCAAACAACCATCTCAATGTAGAAATGTAAAGTAGAGTGAGAGCGGTTACAATCTATGGCTCCAGCCATCAGTAAGCATATTATGAAAGCATCAAGCAAGAATGGATGGCACGGAGATTGGCCTCAGTTGATCCGGTGAAGTCGGATTTTGGACCTTCGGAACTCGAGTAATACGAGCACGAAGCAAATGAAACGGACAACCACCAGCTAATAAGAGTAAGTTGAAATACCCAGTGAGGGCGTTGCCACTGAACTGGCGAAGCATCCTGGGCGTAAGCTTGTCCAGACCTAGGGACGAATCGCCCATTAAACGGATCGTACGACTGACTTCCTCACCCGTTGTTGACTCAGTCAAACTCCAATCGGATGGTAGCATCGCGCAAGTTGGCTGTTTTTCCACGTGTTTTGGAGCAGAGATAACCTGTTTCCAGTACCACTCGTCGTCCAGAGGTAGGCTGCAGTTACCTTTGTACAGATCCTTCCATGATCCATCGAGCACAGTAGACTGCCTCCTTCCGCCGTTGGTGGTATAGGGTCTGGATGGCAGTGTAGTTGGCTCGGTTGATGTGCTTTTGGTTGGCCAGCACAAGGTGGGCTAGAAGACGACGGCGTTGGTGGACAGGATTTCACGTGTGTGGAAATTTATTGGAGGCGTGGAGGTCCAGACGTGACAGGACTTGTCCCGGTGTCATGATGCCAGACTGAACCCTCAGGTTAATGCCGGAAGGTCAAGACTAGCAAGCCAACTGTCAGAATGTGATTCCAAGAGTGACACGGCGCAATCCACGGTTCGTTTGAGCCAGATGCTATATTCTTCGGGTTTCGAAGGTAGGTAGCTATTTGACCGGCCATGGCCAACAGATGATGATTCATCCAGTTAAGCACACACCCTATTTTTCATGTTGATAGACAATCGACCAGGAAACTATCCCCACAGTCTCACGAACAGCGCGGTTTGCGTGCTTCAAGACGCATGTAGATTGTTAGCCAGGCGCAAGACTGATCGTGACTCATGTTGAGACCAGCGGACACCAAAATTCTTCACCCGACCAAGCTTATCTGCACTGTGCTGGATGGGATGTGCGTGCCGGCGGCGTTGACTCAGGATAATGTCCGTCGGAAAGAGGCAGGAACAATCAGCGCAGGACAATTGAGCCACCACTTTCGTGCCGACACGTTCATGTGCGTGAACTCGTCGGTGGGCTACCAAGCCAGATTTCGATTCCCAACATCTGCCACATTCCTCACAGATGAGCTCCACTAGTCTCTCCTGTGTACTCGTTGGAACTGGTGCGGAGGCGCCAGATGATGTGTTATACATTGTCGAAAGTATCCGGCATACTGAAACCAAACAGTGTGGTTAGCCCTGCCTGGAGTTACTGAACTCTTAGCTCACTCAGACTGACGTCTGGGGCATCCATTCGGCACCACAAGGAGGTGGTTTAGCTCGCCGACTACTACTATTACCACCTTAAGCACGAGAAATACTTATGTTTACTACCTCTACATACTGTTTACAAGATCACATACGTATTCAAGTATTACTGCTAATGTTATCCAGTAGTAATTCTTTCCGTTTTCTTTGTGTATTGGAGACCTTGCTTGTGTGTTACGGTTCACCAGACCACAATTTACTAACGAATTCAATAACGAAGAAATGATTATGCATTAATCATTGCGCGTGTTTTGAGGTGTAATCCATGACTCGGAAAAAGAATATGAACTTTTGGTTCTTTGGGCGTTCTGAATGAGAACTGCAGTTATTCTTGAAAGGTTCATCCTTTATTGCAGCTGCCAATAATGTCAGGTTTCTTCCTCTGGGGAGATTATTGCTGCAACCGCAGAGTTTAAAGCAGCAGAAGGATCAATTTGTACAGCTTCCTTTGAGAGAAAACACAGAATAAACTACTTCCTGTTCTCCAGGTAAAAACGACAGATTATAAATTTGGCAACTAATTAATGAATTAAATTCCACACCGACTTATTTCTGGAATAGACCTACCAGAGACGTGGTATGATCTGTTAATACTTCAGAATATCATGTTTCAGTATGAAGATCAATCGTGAGTGTTTCAAAAACGTTAATTTCACGGTGTCATCGGTTAACCAGTCTTGTTCCGCGAGAGGCTCGGAGACGATTAACTGAATTTCTAGAGGTCCTTTGGATGCCAGGTAGAAATAAGCTCCGTCAGTTCAGATGAATCAACTTTGAGGCAACACGCTGGAAATGGTTTCTGTGTTGAGTCCCTTAACTTTGACAGTAATCAAAATTCGGGCTTGTGTACATGAGCCTGAACATTCTAAAGATGAATATCTGACGAAGTTTCTTTTTGACTTGTTTATTGTCATCTAGCTACCAGCCGTAAAGCCTTGGTCACTTCCTAGTTTGACGCGAAGGCTGTATCCTCCTAGCATATCCTTTGCGCAGGATATTTTGTCCGCGCAGTGCGAAATTCCATTGAGTGACTCAACAGATTCCAACTGTGTAATACGAAAGTTTCTTGTCTTGGATTATTCTCCATCCATCTTGGGACTACTTGTAGTGTAAAGCTTTAATATATCTATTTTGTCTTCTGGTTATACAACAACGTTTAAATTGGGGAGAATCATTCCTTGTTGCTCTGATTCACCCGACTGCATGTCAACCCCACCTGCCATATTAGAAGTTACTGGGACTCTACCTAACTAATAAGCTCAAAAAAGGGCAAAACCGGTACTGAGATGTCAAATAGAATGCGGAAACCTTATGAGCAGCTACACTCATGAAAGATTACTGGAGTCCCCTTTTTTCAAACGGTCGCGCTCCTACCCGTGAGATACGCGAGTGAGTTCAGTTCGTCATCAATAGGCTGGTCAATGACGCTGTGTGACTATTACATTTACTTCACTGAAGACGAGTGGGGGGACACTTATGATATGTGGGGCTGCAAAATAACCGTCAACAGATGGCCGTTACGAAGAACACGCAGAAGAGGGGAACTTTGGGTATATTAGATAGACTGAACGAATGTCATTTTTTTTCCAATGCATTGTTATCTTTCAGACATTGGACAAAGCCACTCAGGTCTTGCGCAGTGACGATTCTCCCCGGTAGGAGATTTTTGTAGGTAATGGCTGCGAAAGTAACTTCGTGTGGTTTGACATTTGAAAGAAAAAATACGAAATTTTTCAAAAAGAAAGGCAGACGGTTATCTATGGACAGGTAGTAGGCTGCGTGGAGGTCTTCTCGAAGTAATTTGCGTGGCCAAGACGCGATAACCAGTCAAGTCATTTATGTGCGCTGAACTTTGCAGTATGTTATGGGCTTTGGGTCTCATACAATTCCACTCCTTCTGACAGCCAGTATCCGCTGGCCGGCAGGGTTTTATATTCACCGCAGCAGTAGGCTCTGAACCTTTCAGGCAGTCTGCTCTTCCGGAAGGACGCGATGTCGCAATCTGCCAAAAGCCCTGGAGAAGTTCGTGCTGGTGACATCGACCTCAGCCCTGGAGCGCAGAAAAGTAGTTCATCCGCCTGTAGAGACCAAGCATTTCGTCAGACAAGATCGCTTGCAAATGAATACGCGAAATTCGAACAATAGTATATAGTATCTACCTGAGTGTGTTATAAAATGATTTACCACGCTGGGTTCCATCCCAAAATAAATGAGGAACACTAACCATTTATTAGGGATTGGCCAGACTCCCAATACGTCAGTTCGCACTTATGTTCAGCGTAGTGATTTTTCGTGGGGTCTTGACCATTACCTACCATCCACATAAAACATTTACTTAGGCGTGCGCATTGGTGCATATTGGTTATATTGAGCGGAGATCGGTAAAGTGCTTTTCACGCTCTGGATTCCCTCTACAATAAGGCTGTGCAAATTCCCCGCCCACTAAATTGGTTTGTCCAGTATTGCAACTGCTACCAATTAACCGAGAAGAAATGCGTTCCCATCACACGGGTCTTTTGGTGCGAGGATTTTGGATGATTGTCGTGATGGACAGTTAATCCCAAACAAAGTGAGAGGGCGAAGTTTTTTGGCTTGTTTTATCGCAACTTTCAGGTCACCACTTCACCCCCGATATGCTCAGCAGATCTGTCCTATCTGTGTTCTTGAGATATAGGAATCAGTATTCTGAAATAGCTGTCAATCCGAGGACCACGTGTTGTAGCCCAAGCAGTTGACCAGTTTCATCTGGACTTTTCAAAATTGCTCTTGTTTTTGTGGACTTTTATGGATACTTTCTAAATGCAACCAATAGCCTACGTATTGGAAAGATTGCATTCGTCTCAAGCAGACTTTTCGACCTTTTTCTCGGGATATCACATGCAATTTTTTAGACTGATGCTTGCTTTAAATAACCAGATATGACTCCTACCACAACGGCTATTTCTGCTTTTGTGCTGTTTTTTTCCAAAAGATCCTTATCCGGATGGCTTACACACCAGCACCTGTCACGGATGTCGGTCTACTTCTCAGGAACTGGATCAACGTCGTTGGCTGGTGACATCAATTTACGATTTTCACTCATCCAATTGTCATTGCGCGGGCACAAAAATATGCTATCCATGCCATAAATGCGAGCGCTTTTGACAAACCAGATTGGACAGTTAGTAAACTCCTGTATAGAACTTTATATCACTACAAAAATTGAGACAGTCTCGCAAACGGTTTGTCAAGGCCAACTATCACAATTTTGCAATCGAGCGAAGTTGGTTCCTGCGAAGGGAACGATTCACCAGTGTTCAAAGGTATAGTGCTCCGGCAGTTTGGGACACAAATGGTGCGATCACTATGTTCCTCTGTTTGACGCACACTTACGCAATGATCACAATCCCTTTGATGTACCGAGAATACTATATAGAAGACAGGTAGTTCAGTAGGGCCATATAAGTGAAGATGCTGATGGAAGGACCGGTGACATACCCTTGTCTAACATGAAATCCACAGCTGAGGAATATAGTGGCTGCAAACCGCAAACAACGAAGGACAATGCTACAGAGGATTATGCATATTTCTTCTCTAGGAGAGATTCTGTTGGTGAAGTAAGGTTAAGTAATTCTCGCGGTACGTTTGAAATCGGTTTGGTTTTCCCGCGTGCGAATTTGTGAAAGAATTCTTTCACTGGTCAATCTATTTACAGAGTCCACGAGTATCATTTGTTGAATTTTTTCACTCTAACATAACGTTTACGTGATAACCTCTGTTATTTTGCACTCAGGTTACATCTTGCGCCCATTCTCAACAATGACCCAAACCAATACAAGCTGCACTCCACAGCCATCGTTGGACCACAACAGATGTGGACGAAATGGGTGTCCGTCGGATTTAGGATGTGGTATGCAATGCCACTCCTGCAAGGCTTGGTAGCACTTTTAATGCACGCGTCTACAGAACGACCAGGTAAGCCACCTGGCCAACTCTCCTGGCCCGTTTGTCTGCGCCAGTTGCCTTTACCTTAGGGGGGGGGCAATGCATTCCACAACTAAGAAGACGGCCACCAAAAACGGAACCAAATCTGCACCGCAAAATCGAATAGGCCAGTTTGACTGTT
>SJOL01006493.1:665111-759979 GCA_004794785.1 Opisthorchis felineus
CCAGGAGACTGTGTTCGTCAGACCTCTAACCATTGACCAACCTGGTATGAGAGACTCTGTGAGTGTCGCGGGGACACCCCCCAGTATAGCTCAATGGGTCGCTGAGGTGCGCAAACCGTCACACCACGGTATCATTTTTGGGGTGATTGGGCTGGGATGTGCAATTCTATGAGCAGCGGAATTTTTTGGGTGTGCCGAGGAAATTCGCAGAGGTAGAGCAAAGCTGATGTAAGATCGTAGGTATCTTTTGGTCCGAATTGGGAACCCTTCTCGTGTAAGGTACGGATCAGGTGTAGTGGATATCGGCCAAACAGGGCGTCCGAAGCATGTATTGCCGTAGGTCGAAGCTTGGAAAGAAGAGGGAATGGGATGAGATAAGTAAGGCCTGATGAGTTTTGGGAGGCATCAGGCAGGACAAAGCCCGTTAAGAGAGAAAAAACTGAAGGTTCACCACAACTTGGGTGGTGACAACAATCGATTAAACGAGACAGGATATTGGTAAATTTGTACTTAGTAGCCCAGGGGTCAAAGACTATTTAAGCTTGCCAAATCGGTATAAGTACGCAGAAAGGTGGTGTGGTAATGGAAATCATACATAAGGACTGAGGGTGGTACAGGTTCCGAAATGGTGGGCTGGATTTTCTGGACGTTATTACGTGAGTTGGAGGGAAAGCGAATGCAAGAGAGATGGTTACCAGTTCCTGAAGCACTGCTATCAGCTTCAAACAACGAGTGGTGCATGGCGAGAAAGCCTTGTATGGTGGTAGTTTAGGGTTAGAAATTTCATTGTATATGTATATTTATTTATTTATTTTTGTATGTCTACTCCTGGGAGCAGTAGGTAGGTGTGTGTATTTTGTTTGGTTGAGGAAGTGGGCTTTGATGCAGTGCAACCCCAATTATGACGAAGGTAGCTACAGATTTATGCGTCGATGTAATCCGTGTGCATCCCAGAGCGTCTTCAGGCTATCCCATATATGCTTTTTTCAAAGGCTTTTTTATCATAGCATCCCTAGGACATCGGTTTGTTTGACAACAGACTGATTTCACTGCTTGCTTTGTGAAGATGCCACTTTTGAGGCGATGTTTTTATGTGGACATGCATAAACGTTTTTCAAGTTTTGAGTTTAGGATGAATCGTAGATCTGTCGCGCTCAACATTTGAAGGTCGTGGCGGAAATTATATGCTGGTAATATAGTAAAAACAAAACCGGCTTTTTGGCAATGTCTACACAAGCCATACTTTGCAATCTATCGGCTTTCGGTGGAGAGTGTTTATAGCTCAAACACATGAATGTTATGTTATGCACAGTGATTCCTGATAGTTTCACGAATATGAAAATGGCACATAACATCACGATCCAACACCGCTTTGGCAGATCGCATTGTGCCATGCATAACGTACGGTATGTACCGTTTTTTCATTTATCTCCAAGAACAAGCTAAACTTATGCATAGCAGCAAACTGCTCACTTTCCACAATAGCATACGTGACCGGACGCACAGCACCCATGGCCTCCGTGATCAGGAGCGTTCAGGACTTGCATACAGTGCCCTAAATTTGTTGCTTAAAATGGACTGACACAAATCGGTTCGTTGCTTGTGTTCCATCGAATTTTACGGTATTCTGGAAGCGTAGGCACAACGCAATCTCTGTGATTTGGTGGAGCATATCCGCAGCAATTATGTTTAAGTTCATCGCTGTTCAAGCCGTATTCCCTCGCGTCAGGCAAGCCGTAAACGCGCCTGACATAACATATCTAATTGCCAGTACTCCTGTTCCTGTTGTACCAGTGATCCTTCCTACTTGAGACGGATGGGAGCATATTATTCGTGCAGTTGCTCTAGGTTTGTTTGGCTCCCCGTTATGACCGACGCAAGTTCTATCTCTTAGGTTGACTAGACATCGTGGACCCCGAAACATATGTTGGTCGTTCATGTGAGCTAGGTAATTTGGTGAGCGTGACCAACGACAGTCTCGTTGCGCAATTTAAACTTACATATTGAGGTTTTCCCTTGATTTATGGTGGAACATAATGATTGATATTTACTCAGGAACCCACTTTATACATCTGTTGTATCCAATCTTGTGGCAGCTCCCCAGTGCCGACCGCGGGACGGCTATCACATAACGGCATTTGTAATACGGGACTGTCCTGCTAGTAAGCATGTCCTGAAAGCCTCCAGGTTTTTTGGGTTTAGTTCCTAATTGTGAAGTAAATCTCTACATTTGATCGAGGCCTCACAGTCTTCCTTAGTGTTTCAGTATCAGGTAGAATGTTGCAGCGGAAATAGCCAGATTGGGACCTTCAGGAAAAATAATGGTTAGTTGGATCAGATGTGAGAGCTGGAATATTTTTCAGGGGTGAATGAAAAGTAATGAATGGTAATACTCATAGCTGGAAATGGTAACCGCCTTGATTGGAAAGAACTTGAATCGCGCCAAAACAGCTGAAGCAGGGAATACAAAAAATCAGTGTTGATTTCAGTCACACGATCACGTACCAACAAAACAAATAGTACAATTGCAGTAAAGGGTCCAGGCGCAATTATCAAGCAGCAGGAAGACCGGATTGAGGCTTCGCAACAACCACCAAATGGAGCCCGCATATAAGTCCCTTCGAAGCTAAGACAGGCCCGTTCTGGTTCCCCGTAAAATATCCTGGCTCCTCAGTTGTTGTCCGGAGGCCAGCCACCCCTGATAACCGAAAATCACGTCAAATGAACGGCCGTCACGTGCGGGCTAAGGACCAAACGAAGGCATGCCTTGATTGGTCAGAATCCTAGCCAAGCTGAGCATCTTTAGCTCGACGCTTCTCGCCCCCTCAGGGAGATTCTAGTACGACCTTGTGGAACATTCTGTGATCACCTTATAAATACAGTTGTAATAAACTTCCTTTGTCTCCATAAAGGGCTGTCTGTAGCTACCGTGCCTTTTGATATACCATAGTGGGCGGAGCAGGAACCCAAGGACCGATACAGAGTTGCACGACCGTTCAGCAAGTCACAACACACTCCCCTAGCCAATGTTCAGTGTATAGCCCGCCGCCCATAAAAATAGTCAAACGTAATCATTTATTAGCCTCAGAGGATCTGATCCTCGCCGAAACTTTTAATGTCCGTACTCTATTTCAAATAGGGCAACAGGCATCTCTTGTTAGAAGCTTGTTTTCCCTATCTGTCAATGTATGGTGTCTCCGAAACATGCATGCAAGACCTCACCCGGTCGTGCACCCCAAGCCGCTTCGGATGAGCTCAGCTCTTCCACATTTCACTCGTCGCCAATCTGGTGATCCTGATGCAGTGCTGCGTTATATCTACGGTGTGGGAGTTACACTCAGCCACGAGGCTGAAAGCGCCTTGGTGGACTGGATCCCAGTAAACAGTCGTCTTTGCGCTGTGCGGTTGTCTGGCTCAATGCAGGTCGATGCAATGAACGGTGTTTATTTGTTGTATCGGCATATGCCCCGACAGAGCAGTTCTGAGACTGAGAGTGTTTTATCAAAATCTGTCACGCCTGCTTCTGTCAGAAAGAAGGCCGGATAATCCTGACGGGTGATATGATTGCTCCAGTTGTCCGAATAAGTCCAGAATAAGCTCAGATAGGTGGTAGATTTGGAGTCGGTTCTCGGCGTACGGATAATGAAGAGCGACTGCTTTAGTTGTGTTGTGATGACTGTCTGTTCCTGACCAGTATGACCTTCCAACACAATCGCTCTTATCGAGTTACTTGGAGGCCACCAACCGCACGACAGTCATGAACTCAGTTGGACCAGGTGGCTATCAGTTACTGATGGGGAGCCCCAATTAAAGATGGTATTTCTTCTGGAGTGTGCAACTTGGCTCTGATCATGCCATTGCGCGGGCTCGGTTCTCACCTCGCTTTCCCTCAGCATTACGCGTGCAACAGCCGAACATTTCGACAAGTTTCAGAAGCTGAAGAGTATCGAGCTGACCTGCCTAGAAAGCTACTGGTGATGCGGATGAAGATTACTTGGGGGTTGAATGTAAGCGAATTAAAGAAGGTATGCTTTCAGTTTTCGGAACCGTTTGTTCGAGCCATCCGACTCGATTAAATCACCAGCAGATCTTATTGCTGCCAAAAAGGCCGTACCAGCATCGGGCATCTGTAATGGCGCACTCAGAACCTTGAACACCGGCTAATCAGGAGCCTGAAGAATGACAGAGAACGCTGGTGGATTACGAAGTCCGAGGAGATGGAGGGGCTTTTGCTTCAGGCAACAGCCGCGCCCTCTTTCAGCCGATTCGATCAACCAGTCAAAGGAAAACAGGTGTCAGTGAAACAATACACGAAAATACGGAACGGTAATTCACTCCCTCAATCGTTGCCTTGAGCGATGGGCTGAACCCTTCAAAGATGGGTCAGTGGTTAGAGCGCGAATTTACTGACCAGAAGGTCGGTGGTTCGAACCCGACCGCTACCTCTCGGCTTCCCCTGTCTAGGCTTGGGCAACCTGCTGTATCCCAGCCCCCGTGCTTCCTCCGGGTGGCATGGGAGTTAGGCACCGAAAGGGTGCCACAGCTGAATGAAAAAAAGCCAAAATCCAGCGTGAAATGTCAATCCTCCAACGCAACAAGGCGCCTAACGTGGATGGCCCACTCCCCGTACTCTTCAAGGAAGGTGGTGAGGTCCTGGTGAACAGTCTGACGGCCATACTTTAGAAGATTTGGAACGCAAACAGAATACCAGCCGAATGGAGCTCCTCAACCGTCATCCCAGTTTTCAAAGAGGGCGCACGAACATCATGTGAAAACCATGGTGGTATCAGCCTGGTATCGGTCACATCTAAGGCGCTCTCTGGCATTATTTTGTGCAGGTTGGTGGATTATCAGGAGAGACAGACTCGTGAGAGTGAAGCTGGGTTTCGCCCCGGTCAAAGATGCATCGACCATATCTTTACATTAAGACAAATTCTTGAACAGCGACACTGCTTCAAACGTCCCACGTTAGTCGTTTTTCTTGATTTGAAAGCTGCTTTTGATTCTGTCGATCGTGAGAAACTTTGGCGGTGTCTGGCGATCAAAGGTGCGCCTTTCAAATTCATATCCCTTATGAGTGTACTGTATGCGGACTTCTGCGGTCGCGTACGAGTATACGGGAAGATTTCGCCTGAGTTCACCACATCCAGCGGTGTTAGACAAGGCTGCCCTCTTCCACCTTTATTATAAAACTGTTATTGATGTGCGGTTTGAAATTTCTCTGCCTGCCTGTGAAAGCTCGGAGCTAGAAATACTTCCGGAACGTCCCCTCACAATATGCGGACGATGTTGCTCTCCTTGGTTCAGAGAGCAGTATCGCCCGTCAGAGAGCTGGGGGTAGCTCTGTGGTTAAGGTGCCACCTTACGGACCGGGAGGTCCGTGGCTCGAACCCAACCTAGGCATTTCGGGTTGGGCTTGATCATCCTGGCAGTTTCTAATCCTTCGTGCCTTCTTCCGTTGGCATGGCACCTAGGCACCGAAAGGATGCTACAGATGAACGGTTATATAACTTCGTTCAGATCCTTCAAAAATGCAAACGATTTCAAATAACCCAAGTAGCTCTGCCTCACGGTTTGTCATGCGATTCACACCTGCAAAGTGTAAAGTGCTGCTACAAGACTGGGTTGGATCAAACCTAAACCTCATGCTTGCAGACGAACCAATCGACGTGGTAGCTAAACTTGTTTACCTGGGCAGTTCCGGCGAACTGGCGAACTGGAGATGAGATTTCTTCTCGGATCGGGAAAGCCAGGACAGTTTTTGCCAACCTTTGACACCTATGGCGCCGACGTGACGTCCAGTTGTCTTACGGGCAGATTTTACACTGTTCGCTGAGCTGGGCAACTTAATTGCAATCAAATTGCCCAGCTCAGCGAACAAGCCAATGATCATCTACGCTACCTGAACTACCAACATTTCCCTCACACTGCGGTAGTGCGATCCATACTGCTTTATGGATCAGAGGTGTGGCGTCTACGCAAAGAGGACATAGGACACATCAGTGTTCGGTCATCGGTGTCTCCGAAGCATTGGTCGGGTGTGTTGAGTACATCGGATTATTAATGTCGGGATACGCCAGATGGCCTGAGGAAGAAGGAACTCTTCGGCGATCAATGCATTACTCACGCTTCATAGGTTACGTTTGTTAGAATATGCACTCCGCATGCAAGAATGCCGTCTGCCTCGCAGAGCTCTTTTCGCCCAGCCCTTTGCTGAGTGGAAGCGACCGAGAGTTGGACAGTGTGTGACCTGGCAACGAAGTATGGAAACACTAACCAGTGAACTGAGTTGGGTCGACAACTGTCGCTGGATGGGACCCCGCGACCCAACTCACCAATGGTTAGTGGCACCGGCAGAAATGGCCCAATCGCACAGTCAGTAGCGCTCCTGCATCAAAGCTACCGCCCTAAATGTGTAGCTACCCAGTTCTCGAATTAACAGAACATGCCATCGCCTCCAAGTCTTGCCTGTATGTCCCACACTCTCCCACTTTCCGGTGATGGAGGCTGTAGTGGCTGGTACCAATATGCCCATGGTTCACGGTTTATAGCTGATAAATTGATTGAATTGACTCCTTCAGGTGTTAAAGCAACTTTATATGTACAGATGACCCACAGTCTTGAGGTTCTTTGACTCCCAGGGTGCGTTCGATTATGACGATCGGTCAGTCCTCCCAACTGACCTACTCAACAGGGTATGAAGCAGACTTCTGCGAACACAGTCCAGTCCTTATATCCACATATTCATATTGGCATCCCGACAAAAACTTGTGTCCGGCAAAGATATCCGCTCTCTCAACTCTTGTTCAAGTTCATCGTTGATGAAATCATGGAGCGAATGCTGGAAGGCGTTCAAAACTCCGGTGTTCAAGTAGTTGCTGGTGAGAACCCTATCGATCTGAAGTACACAGACAATATCGTCCTTATCTTTGGAGACGAAGGCGAAGCCTGACCACGATTAC
The DNA here is from genome assembly GCA_004794785.1 of Opisthorchis felineus. NCBI lineage: Eukaryota > Metazoa > Platyhelminthes > Trematoda > Opisthorchiida > Opisthorchiidae > Opisthorchis > Opisthorchis felineus. Next base: position 672,074 of record SJOL01006493.1, read on the forward strand.
ACCGTCTTTCTGCATGCGCCTTGCACCTTCAAAGTGCACATCCATACTCCATAACATGTAGTCTCTGAGCCTGTCCTATGCAATTTAGGGAGAAACACCGGGGATTGTGGAGAGTTTTACATGCCTCGATATTTACATTGTCCATGACTGGATTGTGTCTGATGAAGTCAGTGCACAACTCTCAAAGGTTCGGATGACGTTTGCAAATTTCTTCACTTGTGACCTCGGAAAACGTTCCCCGGATCTGATGGGTGGCGTGCACCAGGCTACAGTAAGGGCTGTGGTATGTGGTTGCGAGAAATGGCCGCTAACGATAGATGGTGTGAGGCGTCTTCAGGTTTTCGACGACTGATGTCTCGGGAGCGTTGCTGGTGTCAGATGGCGTCAACGAATTCGTAGCAAGATAGTTGGAAGACAAGTATCCGGTTGTGTAGCAGGTACTACATTCGCGGAAAACATCCAGCACTATCCGTTGCGGTGACCCGGCGATGTGCTACGCATGCCGAAACATCGTTTACCGAGGCACGAAATGCGAGATGGACAACATATGAGTAGACAAATAGGCGTGTAAGAGCTTAGGAAGTGTTTAGGTGTTGTTAGTGCAGTCTACCTTCCAGGATGGGATCCCAGTGGCCCCCACCGTGACCTTGGTTGGACACAATACAGGAAATTACAGATAATCGAGGTCAGTAGGGCTCCTGTTGTCAGTTTCCTGCCGGATTCTCTGATTAAGAGCTCGAAGGTGTAGGCACTTCGGGGTGCGTGCTGCAGGCTGTCATCAGGTCCCTGTCTTTTCTTCCTTTGTTACTTTAGAACTTAAACATAATTAAACGAACTCTGCGGTTGTACGGCAGTGAAACATCAGTGTCAACACTGATGTTGCTGTCTCTGACGATGATGGTGATAGTCCTGAAACCCGCGCATTCTGGTTGCCTAACATTTGACTGTGTTAGGCGGAATTCCACACCGATACCGCTCGCAGTTAGGCGTTGCTACGGCCGAGAAGCCTATTCCGCACACTATTGCCAAAAGTTCGGGCCGCTTGCAGGTCCGGCATCAAGGCGAGCTCTGAGTGGCCCAGAGTCTGGACCCAACAACCAATCATTCCCCTCTTTCTGGTTGCAATTGTGACTCCTAGTTCAAGCGGTATGAAGACGTTCAAAACTGATTATTCCAAGGTTGATGGCGGGTGGAAAGTTAGATTATTGACACGAAAACTCGGCACACCGGAACATCAATGGTACACAAACTTTATTCTCCCGACGCTGTCCCGCAAAGTCAGCTTTGATGAAACGGTCAGAACACTGTTCCAGATACTCGGCCATCCGTTACCAATGCCTCAAGCTGGTCAAGAAGGATAATGACAATTGCATCATGTTTGCCGGTGTTGTCTGTTTTGCACTCGAATGATTGAGTCAGAAATAGAGAACGAGGAGTGCCGAATGATCTTTGATCTTCTAACAATTTCAGTACATCAGCTAAAGTATTAGGAAACACAGTTAGTTTAATGATTAGCAAGTAAACAGTTTGACACAACGTTAGTATATAACATTCTTCCTCGCCGGAGGGGTTATTGTCAGGAGAATATAGATCAGGCTTCGCGGTTTCGAAGATTATATGGTCGAACACGTTGTTGGTCTGTGATGTACTGTAGAACATCCTCTGGAATTTCACTGAGTTGTTCTGGTGGTGCCGTTTCGCCTCCAGGAGGATCAATCGAGTGTGATTGAGTCTCGTCTTGAGGAGCCGCTACATATTCGATTGATTCAGTTACATAGACATCGGAGATATTTTGTGCTTTGGATGCCAGATGTCTAAGAGAAATGGTTTCTTCCTTTCCGTTCGGGAAACGAACGCAGGCATACTGCGGGTTGCAATTAACAAGTCCCACCTCTTACACTAACGGATCGTATTTGGAAGAACGTGTCATCTTTTTTAACAGAAATGGGCCTGGAGTCGATAACCAAGTCGGAAGAGAGGTGCCATACGTCGACCTCCGGTGGAAGTTAAGAAATCTTTCGTGTTGTGTTGTATTAGTAGCGGTGTACAATAAGGAGCGAACAGAGTGCAAAGCATCTAGAAGCACGCATTCCCACTCAGTAACGTTCCGTTGGTGGGTCTTCAACGCCAGAATGATAGACTTCCAAAGAGTACCGTTAAGCCGTTCAACTTGTCCGTTACCGCTTGGATTGTATGGAGTAGTTCGACTGGTTACCACACCCCTGTCGTGAAGAAACGTTTGTACTTCACCTGACACGAAAGCTCCTCCACGATCAGAATAGACGTATGAGGGCATTCCGAACAAAGAGAACAACTGATTAAAACACTTGATCACAGTGGATGAGGACACATCCGTACATGCGAAGGCGAATGGGAAACGGGAGTACTCGTCGATCATTGTTAAAAGGTATTCGTTGTGGGAGGTCGATGAAAGTGGGCCTTTAAAATCGATGCTGACGCGTTCAAACGGTTGTGTAGCTCTAATAAGATTGCCAAAAGGGTGATTGAAGAAATGAGGCTTCAATTCTGAACAAATACTACATTGATTTGTAATCGCCTTAACAGCACTGATTGAAAACAGCATATTTTTCGAGCGAACGAAATGAAGCATCCGCGTGATGCCGGGTTGACATAACGTGTTATGAAGGTGTTTGAGATCCGCGTGTGACATCGCAGATGTGTGATCAGTCCGCGAGAGTGCGTCAGCGACTTCATTTTGATTACCTTGGCGGTACTGGACATCGTAATGAAAACAGGATGGTTCAAGTCTCCATCTCTGGATTTTGTCGTTTTTCACTTTGCCTTTGTGCTGTTTGTCGTACATAAAGGCGACTGATCATTGATCCGTGACAATTTTGAAGTGATTGCCAATCAGGTAGTGTCTCCATTTTCTCAGGGCTTCAACAATCGCGTACGCTTCTTTCTCGATTGCTGAATGATGACGCCCACTGTGTGACAGAGTGCGTGAAAAGAAAGCTACCGGGCGCCCGTCTTGATTGAGAGTGGCCGCAATGGCTATGTCGGAAGCATCAGTTTCCACAACGAGTGGGCGAGTGTAGTCTATGGTGAACACGGCGACCTTTTCCAAATCGTGTTTTAGATTATTCAATGCAGCTTGTACGCTATCTGGAATGGGTAAAATCTGATTGTGGACGATTTGGTGGATTTTATCCGAAACACAAGGGATCCAGTGTGCGTAGAATGCCAGCATTCCGACCACTCTTCGTTGTGAACGGATGTCACATGGATGAGGCAACTCCCGTAGGGCTCGAAAACGTTCAGGGTCTGGTTTTATCATACCGTGGGATATTTCGTATCCTAGTAATAGTATTTTCGCAGTAGCTATGCTCTTTTTCTGGTTAAATGTAATACCGTGACGTTTTGAGGCCTCTGGGAATTTCTTCAAATTTCGATCATGTTCCTGGGCATCGCGACCACACACGGTAACATTGTCAAGATCAAGGTGCGTGAAGCGATTTATGGCTTGACTGTAATCGATGACCATGCGCTTTCTATTTCTTTCATTTGTAGTAACGAGAACCTGGGCCCGATAAATGGAGTTAGACGGTTCACTAATTTTGTCTGCTAGTAGCCCCCGAATCTCCGTCTCGATTAATACCGTATCCGCGCGAGAGAAACGACGAGATTTTGTAGCAATCGTAGTACACCCAAGGGCGAGATTGTCAAACAAAGGAGCATGGACTTTCGCTGTTTTCAGTGTGCATATGGCGAATGGGGGCCGTTTACCCGTGAATGGTATGACCACACTTTGGTGTTGGCTGAGAAAATCCAGGCCAAGAATGACGTCTGAACACAAATTGGACAAGAGCGAGAGTTTGACACCTTCGTATCGCGTGCTTTTGTACAGCATGGTAGCATAAAGATGACCGCTAGTAACACAAGATAAATTCATTGAAGCCATCGAGATAGCGCTTATTGTCCAACCATGCTTCAGTGCGATGTCAGAAGAAATGTAACTTGCGCAGCTCGGGAATATGAGCGCTTCAAGCTCAGTTCAATGACGGAGAATCAGTTTAAGTGCCTCATTTTTGTATCCGGTCTCCAGTCGTCCCAAGATGCAGACATCAGAACCCGGCTGCTTCACAGAATTGAACATGATGCTGAAATAACGTTGCACACCCCCACCACCGAATCTCAACGCCTGAAGTACGACACAGCTATGGTCGGCCACTCACCTGTTACTTCAAGCAGCTGTGTACACGCAATCAACTTCAGTATCCCAAAGAAACCTGAAAACATGCCTTACTCCCTGTGCCCGCAGACCTAGTCTGCCCCCCGCTTCCTTCAGTATCAAACTTGGTAATGTGTTGAAATATTGGTAGCTCGGGTGAGTTTATTGGTTGTTGATCAGGTGGCTGTTGATCTGTTCGCCGAGCTTGGCAATTGGCTTGCAAACGTTTCGTCACCATACGAGGAGACATCATCAGTACGCAGTTGGGTGCGCAACTGCGCACTGATGATGTCTCCTCGTATGGTGACGAAACGTTTGCAAGCCAATTGCCAAGCTCGGCGAACAGATCAACAGCCACCTGATCAACAACCAGTATCAAACTTTTGACTCAAAGGCTTAAGGTGGGATACCTCATGCAAACCTTGATGTGGGCAACATGAAACTATCATTTACCGTCGTGGCAGCAGCAGTCCTGAATGGTTTATTACGTTGTTGGGCTGACCAAAGTCTGCACACGGCCGACTGCTCGGTCCACCTTGTTTGGGACCCGCCAGTTAGTCGCCTATCGAATAGACCATCCGGTTTTCAGTTTGAGTGGTAGGTTAAATTTATGTTGAATGGGGATTCGAACTAATGCAGTAATAGTACTGGTCCAGTTGTGGTACCATTTCGGTGTGTAGCTGCTATGCAGCCAGAAGAAGGTACGAGGACACTGCCAGGTTGCCCAAGCCTGGAGGGGAGCGATCAAGAAACCAGGGTCGGTTTCCAACCCCATCTTCCAGTCGTCGACTTCACGAACTAACCACTGAGACGTTTAGAATGCGTCCGAGAACGAGTTAGAAGAGAGTCCGACTTATCGAAGATAAACGTTCTACTTGCCCAAGAACAAGCGTGGATGAGCTGAAATGTACATCCAAAGATTCAGTACGAGTGTGTAGGATGATTATAATAATAAGCAGACAACAATCACGGTACATCTATAGCTCACTTTCGATCTGCGGATCGAACACTACAGGAAAGTCGAGCTCCTGTTTGGATGGGCATCTGGATGCTCTTCCGGAATCTACTTAGCGTACGAGCTGTTGCACAGTTCTGTCGTGAACATATACAATAGGTACGCGGACTGGCTGTGGACTTGGTTCTGTCTTCCCAATACATTTGGAAATTCTATCTCATTCTATCCAGTTCTATCTTATAAAAATACCGAACGGATCCGCGCTAGCTTAAAAACAACCAGTACACGGAAATCTGGCTTACAAAATATAAAACTTGACTTGTTTTTCTGCCGCGATAATCGCGATAACGAATATTTTGTCGCTTTCAGAGCACCTCAAGTCCGTTGATTTCGTCACAACTCTGCGTGCTTATCTATCACAACGGCGATTAAAAGACGCACTCTTTGTCCTTGGCTGTATAAGCTCCAAATTCAGTAAGGAATGGTGAGTTGATTTCCCATGGTTCTATCAGTCTCCATTTCAGAATGTGACCAGGGCGGATGTTGACAAGCCTTTTAAACTAAATGGACTGTTCCTGACCCCGGATGCGTCGGCCTACCTACTTCATATCGTGCAGCGCGTTGACTCTACAAAACGGCAGAAAGTTTTAAGACGCCTGGTTGAAACCATCCTGAAACAGAAAATCGATGACACACGTATCACCAAGGTGTTGTGTGAGCAAGCTGTGAATGAATGTAAAGCCGATCGGAACGTGGACAACCCTATCCTGTTTGTGATAGACGCATTCGAGGTAGCTTGTCTCTGATCTCTCGACGTTGTACTCCTTTAGGTTCCCCGTTTTCATTACTCCAAGAGTTTGAAAAAGTTCATTCCCCTGGATAATTCGGATTTCGACGGCCAGTGGAATTCTCTGTTTCCCGCCTCATCGCAAGTCAAGTCCTTTTTGTATGCCAATCGGTATGAGGTATGTATGTTCAGAAAAGCTCACCCACACGAGCGCTTTCATCTTTATTGGGACTCATCAAATGAGTATAGCGGGCTGGGACATGTGGACATTTTTGGCTAGATTTCCGTCGTTGTCATCATCTGTAAAAACGGCGTACTTGCACTACAGTGGGTATAGCTGCCACAGTTCCGTTCGCCGATGATTTGCGGAGGTGGGATAGATAGCTGCGCATTGGAGACGGTAGCTGATATAATTGATGCGTCAATTAAGAGGTGCCAGCGGACTTTTCATTGGGGAAATCGGGAGGGGAGCTATGCATTGGAAGCAACACCTTGGATGTGTGAGCGCCATTGAGGGCGCGACTTGACCATGTCTGACAATGTCTCTAACCATTGATGTATCCCGTCTCAGGGTTTTCGATCCAGGGAGACGGCAGTGACCAACACAGCAGATTTTTCTAGTAATGGCTTTCGTACTTCGTGGCAAATTTATTGCCTGACCTCCCCTGTCTCGTTCCCACCCTTCGAGTGGTTGTGCTGAAAGGGCTCTTCGAAGATGTCGGTCAACTGGCATACGGAGCACGTTGCCAAGCCAGCGCGTGATCGGCTCATCAATCATGGGCGAGTTTTTTCTTCCGGAAACCATTCGACATACTTCAGCATTACTGATTCGTTGTTACCATGAGATTCGGCCAGCGATCCGAAGACGTCGATAGTTTTTTTACGCCCTCAGCGCGCAGCGGCCAGGTTCCTGACCCGTATAATAATATGGAGCGCACCGCAACATTCTATACCCTACCCTTGACGGATAAGCTGACGTCACGCCTACGCCACAGGTCTTCCCAATCCGGATGGCTGTTTTAGGGCGATACATCTGGACCACACGTATACCGACCAGTTTATGTAGCCGATGTGATCACTTCCTCACAGGCCGTCAGTGTATAGTTCCGATGCCTTTACGCGCAATCCACTGCCTACCTTTCGCGATGAGACGTCTCCCACTGTGTTTGAAGCGACGAGAGACGCTTGTTGTCTGGTGCCGTTAAGAAGGGAGGTAAAGCATAATTTCAGGCTGTCCATTTTTACTCCAACGTGTGACGAATGTTTTCCAGCTAGTTCGCTGTCGTTCCCATCTGGGAAGCTACTTGTTTCCGGTCAGCTACTTCATCAGTTTTGTCCTTTTCCGATGCTACTCTCCTTGGGCCTTTCTGCCTCAGGTCATCTATCAACACGTCTTGCGACATCAGTTATTTTCTCAAACCGCTGCACACGGTCATGTGGGTGCGAGTGGGTCTGTCAACTATCGAATTCGACCAATCGAATATTTGTTGGCCTCTGGATCGCGTATTGAATCAGCCATCGCACTTGGAATGCTGTGTCAACTCCGGGAAGGTATTTGGCATCTAGAGGACCCTACTGGTATTGTCCGTCTCGATCTGAAGGAAGCCGTTTTTCACGAGGTAGGTAGCTCCATGTCTGAGTCTGTGTTACAGTTTCGAGTGACTAATGAGAGGCTAAACATCAGTTTCTGTTTATTTTATAGGGCTTGTTTCCCGAAGGGTGTGTAGTCCTGGTTGAGGGCGCCTATGAAGACCAGATACTACACGTGATGGGAATGGGATTGCCTCCTTGCGAAATGAGTGACGCCTCACGTCGTGCGTTCTGTGTAAGCAATCCCTTTGGAGGTGGATTGGCAGGAACTTTGGCCGCTCCACAAGACCCTAAGATGCATCGTCTTCTCATGACCACACAGGTGAGATCGTCGAATGGCTCCGAGGGGTTTGTGTTTTCTAGCCCTGTCCTCACTTTTTGGATTTCTGCAGCAGTCTGTTTAGATGTCTGTTGAAGACCGTCCTTCCAGTTTTGTATCTTTTGTCAGAGAAGGACTGCAGAGTGGATCTCCCCCCTGATATTGCCAATAAATGTTCTTATTTGAGAAGTTAGTTCACTTCACGCCAACGTAGACGAGCTTTTCAAATATCAACCCTTCCTGACTATTTTACGTGGATATTCGGTGCCTCTCGATCGGCTCTCCCGAAACACTCCTCTTTGTGGTCAGGGCGTGTGTAAGCGACTTGAAACCAAGAGGTGATAATTAGCCGGCGATGCCGCTTTGGACGTCGTCGAGGTTGAATGTCAAGCGCCGGATCGGCTATCGGGGTAGCTAGCTTCTATGTTCAGAAGTTGGTACTGTACGTCAACCCAGACCCAATTTCACTCATATCTTCTGCTGTTTCACTTTTCTAAGGAAATGGCTTTTGTTTTTTTGCCCACCATACTTAAGGATCGGGTTTTTGTTTCTGAGCATAACTAGTTTCTTCTTCACTTCAGGCAGGTGCCGATGCCATGCTTGTTTTACTCGGCGAGACCCGACTGGACCAAGGAGACTGCCTTGAAAGATTGTCCACCTTATTTACCGGTTACAGCGCTTGTCCACCGGTGGCGTTCGTACTTACTGGGAACTTCCTCAGTCCAGATTCGAACGGTCGGAGTTGTGGGGAACGTGTAAGTCAGGATGAACCTTGCGTTAATCTGTAGGTCTAGATTAACGTTTTTAACCTGATTTAACAGAATGCCACTTTTCAAATTTGCTTTCCTTTTGTTGCACCTTAGCTTTCGTGCCTGCGCTCCTTGCTGCGCCAACTCCTGTCCATCTACAAAAATGCCTTTCCGGATATAGATAGTCTGGGCCCCAGTCAATCTCCTCATCTGATCCTGATTCCTGGGCCTGATGACCCAGTCGGTGCACCCTCCCATTTGCTTCCTAAACGTGGCTTCCCCGCTGAACTAATTGTGGAATTTTTGGGACGCCAAGCAGATATGGCGGTCGAATGCCCTCCATGGCTTCACTTGGCATCCAACCCGTGCCGAATTCGGTTATACACCAGAGAGGTGGTCGTTTTTCGTGCGGACTACACACGCCTGCTTGTAAGACATTGTATCCATCTCCCCACTCTTACGGGCCCCCAAGAAGAAAACACGGATAAAACAGGATCACAAGAAACGCAGGTATGCATCAGTCTCATCGAGCTGCATTGTTCGTCGCTTCGAAACCATATAAGTAGAAACATCGGAACGGTACTAATGCTAATAACTGTTCAGGTGTGATACCCTATTCATGTACAGCTGCCATGCGACCTGGAGGGAGCACGAGTACTGAGATACTGCCGAAGCCTAGGGAGTGGCAATTAATAGGCCAGGGTTGGATTCGAATCGCGGACCTTCCAGTCAACAGCTTTGTACCAATCTATCTTGAGCTCGACCTACTTCATACTAAAACTTAGTGTTACAACTTTCACTATCACCGATTCGTCGATGTTTAAGACTACACGTGTTACAATCTCATTTCAGAGATTGGATTATACCGGCATCTGGCGGTCACAGTTAAGGGATTTTGTTAGAACGAAGGAGGAAGAACCCTAAGTGGCTCAAATTCTTATCTGGGTTGCCAAGAAGTATATCCATCTTTGGTTGTAACCTTGCCATTCCAGTGCTTGACCTGGCATCCAACTGTCTCCTGTCATTCTGCCTTTTTATTTAACCTGTGGTCGATATATAAAACATTCGGCTTCCGAAGCAACGGGGATCAGGACATGGTAACAAGTTGTGGTATTTTGTTGAGAACGACTCAATAGGTCTTAGCCCGTCTTGGATGAGTAGTATATAGTGTATTTCGCTCAGTGGGCAGCACAGAAGTAACTGCTAACCACTTGTGGAGCCACTGTTTTTGTCTGTCAACAAAGGCATGTGTGGTTGCGGGCCAATTGTTCCCGAACAGAAGGTAGACCTTTTCTGCTCCATTGACACTGCGAGAATCGGGAATCGCTAGAATTTTCTTCACCCTTAAAAGCCTTTCTCTTATCTACGTTTCGTCTGGAAACCTGGTAAGTCTCGTTGAGCATATTCATCTCCCGTGCACATAGCTACCTGAATCGTTACAATCACCGGACAAAATTGACGACCTACCGGCCGACACGGCAATTGTCAAACCAGCCACCCCAGCGGCTCGCCTAGGTGTCGGTCTCGCTCGATGTTTGGCCAGTCAAGCTCACTTGCTACCCCTAATGGGCCACATAGCTCCAGTCTACTGGTCGTGGGATCAGGCATTGAGCCTGAACCCCCTGCCAAACCTAGTCGTGGCGGTCGAGCCTCAGGCACTGGCAGATCTAAATGCATCTACGGCCAACCCCATCCAGACTGGGAACTGTCGATTCATCAATCCCGGACAGTTTGGGCAAACAGTGGCAGCTGCAGATGGCAGTGGATTGCGAACAGAATACTCTTTCAAAGTATACTATGCACAAACTGGTGTAGTGGAGAACAGTTGTTTACCGGTTTGAGGCTCATTCCACGTTTCGTCACGCTTATTATTCAACAACAGATTATGCTATTTTTTCTATGATTATAAACCCATTCTCCACTTTCTTCAAAGTTTGTGAAGAGGCCTTAAAGTGGCATCCGTTGTGCTGTGATGCGTAATGCAAGCTACAGAAAAGAGCGTTCACTTTCGGTTACGCTGATAGCCAATATACGCACAGAGCACTCGACTTTACCCGGTGTTCATGTGAAATGGGAATGCGGCTTTGCAGCAGAGTTGCAATTCAGAGGCTTAATTATCGAAACCGGAAGCAAGTCGTCCATATGGTAGATATTACTAAACTATTAGGGTGACTGCCGGCGTAGCCCCCACCCCCAATAGATAAATGGGCGTAACTACGAGTATCAGATATCTTCTATTCCCAAATACCAATTTTTCCAGCAGTAACGGTAGGAAAGATTTGTCACTTCTTGCACTTGTCACTTCCACAACCGAGATGGACAGGGCGAGGTACGAGGTCAACGTCATCATGGTGAATTGAATCTTACGTTCTCAGCATTCCCGTTTGTCATCGAACCTCTGTTCTGCTTGACGGCTGAGCTAGAACGTATACCTAGGGTATAATGCGAAGGGAAGGGTGCCCCAAGTCGCTTAGAACGAACCGCGCATCATCCTCCGATTGCCACTGAAATAATTAAGTCCCACTGACAGCATGCTGCGTGGTTTAACAATAAGAAGGCATATATGTACAATAATTACATAAGGAGCGGCGGCTGTTTTGAATCAATAGCCAAACTTGGCATTCAGTGCCGTAATTCCGTCCCCTTCTTGATCTGCATAGGAGACAGAGAAAGCAAAAAAACGTTTGAATTTGCGAAGTAAATGTGGAATAAGTGGATAGTAATGGAAAGCCGAGCTATCATATTAGTTTGCTCTAGTATGTGAGAAAGCGGTGCAACTCATGGTTATATGCGAGTTAGGTACTTTATCTGTACGGAAATTGATACATTTAAGGCTACGGACCAATGTTTGGTCGCACACAGAATGATTGATGAAAACCTCAAAGTAGCCTCTCTCTCTGGAAAACAGCTTTTCTAGCTGGTCTCTTGAGCTTTTTCTTAATGATTCCCTTAGAAGGGGCTGACTGTGATTGTTGGGAGAAGCCACCAACTTACAGAATGTGTAGTTTTTGTTGGAGTTATATCCTTAGACTAAATTATTATGGGGGCCATCTGAGCGCTCGCCCCACTGGTTGCCAAATCAGACGGCCCATCACAATACGATAGTTTATAGAGTTTGCCTGAATAACTTATCCAACGTTGGTCAGTGAACATCAGTATTTGGCATATCTGTAATAACACCTTGCAATCTGGGTGTTCCTTGACTCCAAGAGGACGTTCAGTTCTGCCTATTCGTTCGTGTCAGTACTCTCGTACACCAAGATGGGTCTCAGAAGTTCGTGAATATCACACGCTGTTTGCATTCGCTGACTTGTGAGTTTGCACAGGTGTACGGAAAAACATCGTAAACGAGAAATGTAGTTGGGTATCCCATGAAAACCAAATTGATATGCAAATGAGTGTATTTCGCTGATGTACTACGAGCTCTTCAGAAGTTTCTCTACAAGCAGTAATGTCACACAAGTACGCTGATTCCCTCCATTTGATTTTATTTTTGTTATTGGTGAGATAATAGCATTATGAAGCCCCTCAACACATGCTTCGCACAAAAAGTGCATAGCCACGATGGATATGGGTCCACTCCCTCTCTATGTTTGGCTGGAGACACTGAAATATATGGCGGATAATCTATGCCAGTGGTGTTCATGTCATCGGTTTCCGTCCAGATTGTCTGATCGTCGGAGGTGTAGGCACTTCTTGCGTTTGTGATAGACTAACGCCGAGTCGATCTTCCTGTACCCTGTCTCATTGTTCAAATAAATTGATACGATTGTAAGGCAATGAAGCACCGGTGCTGCTGTCAGTCGGGATGGTTTATAATGACACCTATTTCAAACGGCTGTGCACGTGCAGCTTCGCAGCACTATCACTTGTCGGAAACAATACACTTCGGGGGCTCATAATTGCATCACCATAAACAAGAATCTACGTGCCGATTTAATTCTGTCATCGGTGTCTGACTCGTTACGCAAATTCTGCAGTCTGGAAAGTACCACATAATAAGCTGACATAACATTGCATAGGTAAGGACTGGTGCTTAAAGCACACTGATGCAGATCAGTCAAAAGAACAAGTTATACACTTCCTGGTAAATACATCGTCAGAAATGCGAAAGTTTCAAAAGTCGAGAAGCAACATTTAACCACATACACTGTAGGAGTCTATCGTGAGCCTCGCAGTAGGATTCTGACGTGAAAGAGTTTGGCACTCAGAATCGGATAGAGATAATTTTGATTGTTTGTGTGAGTGGTTGTGACAGTGAGAATGTGGAAGTAGAATCATCGACAGAATAGATTTATGGAAGATATCGGTTGTAGATCAGAGGGTGGAGCCACTAACCACAAGTGAAAAAGCTAAGTAACGTTCTGATCAGTTCACAACAGGTGGAGGTCGAGTCATCCTACGGCACACGGTACTCGGTTCGTGGGTGTCAAAGCGCGTTAGTTCTGCCATCACAAAGAGAGCTCACTCAGTTAGAGTATCCATAAAAGCTTTCCTTGTCATCTAGACCACAGTGCGCGATCACTCAGGTGGTCGTTCTTGGGGAACGTTATATTGTCCTACACGTTCATCAATGCAAAATACAACGAGAACATCTTGGTATATTACGCCCCAGGTGGGTGGTACCGCTACTTTAACTGTCAAGCACAGTCTGGAAGTGAGTTAACGCACAAAACTACCCCATTTTTTTACACAATAGGGTTTCCTAATACAGTACTCCTCCCAGTAGGGATCACGCGTGGGACCTGATGATTGATGGTGTTTTCGTACCCTTTTCGAAAACTGGGATGACGGTCAATGGGCTCCATTCGAATGATATTCCGTCTTCGCTTCAAATCTTCTGAAGTATGGTCGTCAGACTGTTCACTAGGACCTCACCACCTTCTTTGAGGAGTACGGGGTGTAGGCCATCCGCGTCAGGCGCCTTGTTGCGTTGGAGGATTGACATTTCACGCTGGATTTCGGTTGTTGACGGCTGGCTGGTGTATATGTTCCACTCAGGCCCGCTGGGTTCTTCCAGCGGTTGTGTTGGATACCAGATGAACTGTTGTTTGAAGTGTTCAGCCCATCGCTCAAGGCAACGATTGAGGGAGTGAATTACCGTTCCGTATTTTCGTGTATTGTTTCACTGACACCTGTTTTCCTTTGACTGGTTGATCGAATCGGCTGAAAGAGGGCGCGGCTGTTGCCTGCAGCAAAAGCCTCCTCCATCTCCTCGGACTTCGAAATCCACCAGCATTCTCTGTTGTTCTTCAGGCTCCTGATTATCCGGTGTTTGAGGGATCTGAGTGCGTCATCACAGTTGCTCGTTGCTGGTACGGCCTTTTTGGCAGCAATAAGATCTGCTGGTGATTTAATCGAGCCGGATGGCTCGGAAAAACAGTTCCGAAAATTGAGAGCATAGCTTCTTTAATTCGCTTACATTCAAACTCCAAGCAGTCTTCGTCATCCGCATGACCGTGCGTCTCCAGTAGCTTTCTAGGCAGTTCAGCTCCATACACTTGAGCTACTGAAACTTTTCGAAGTGGACTAATCAAACTGTTGGGCTTTGGCACGCGTAATGCTGATGGAAAGCGAGGTGAGAACCGAGCCCGCACAATGGCATGATCAGAGTCAAGTTGCACACTCCAGAAGAACGACCATCTTTAATTGGGGCTCCCCATCAGTAACTGATAGCCACCTGGTCCAACTGAGTTCATGACTGCCGTGCGGTTGGTGGCCTCCAAGTAACTCGATAGGAGCGTTTGTGTTGGAGGGTCTACTGGCCAGCAACAGACGGCCATCAGCACACAACTAAAGCAGTCGCTCCCCATTATCCGCACGCTGAGCACCGACTCAAAATCTACCACCTAACTGTGCTTCCTCCGGACTTATTCGGCCAACTTGAGCAATCATATCACCCGTCAGGATTACGATATCCGGCCTTCTTGCTGACAGAGGCAGGCGTGACAGATTTTGATAAAACACTCTCAGTCTCAGAACTGCTCTGTCGGGGCATATGCCGATACAACAAATAAACACCGTTCATTGCATCGACCTGCATTGAGCCAGACAACCACACAGCGCAAAGACGACTGCTAACTGGGATCCAGTCCAGTAAGGCGCTTTCAGCCTCGTGACTGAGTGCAACTCCCACATCGTAGATATAACGCACCAGATACGCGAACAGTGGAATGTAAAACAGCTGAGGTGCCCGACCGGGATGGGGTCTTGCATGCATGTTTTGGAAACCACATACATTGACAGAGAGAGGAAGCAAGCTTCCAACAAGAGATGCCTGTTGCCAATTTGACATAGAGTACGGACATTAGAGGCTGCAACGAGGATCAGATCTTCTGAGGTTAGTAAGTGATTATATTTGATTATTTTTCCGGGCGCGGTTTATACACTGAACGTTGGCTAGTGGAGTGGCAGATGGGTTGGTCATATTGCATCATTCGACGGGTGTGGATGGGGTGTAGGGGAAGTCCGGTGAGCGGTGAACTGCAAGGGCGAATGGCACTTCCCGGTTGCCCAAGCCGAAGAGGGCTTGGTGAAAGTACCTAACCTTTAGCCCCTGACTCAAAAGTCACGCCAACAAGGCAGTGGGATGGTGTAGGGTTTTGTTCGGGGATCCTGCCCCTAGCCTCTGACTCAAACGTCTGGACCGCGAGGCAGCGGCTGTTAGCGTTTTCTTGGGGGACCCATCCCGGAGCCAATGACTCAGTAGCCTGACTCGCTTGGTTGTGGGGGCCAGTCTGGCCGAGGACGCAGGGAGTAAGGCATTACTGTCTCACCCCTAACGCAGCTGCGCACAGCAGCCGGCTTTGAGCAGCACTGGACTATTTGGTTTTAAAAATATTTTAAGTTCATTGAATAAAGCGCCAGGGAACGGAGTGTGCGGTTTTTTGGGCCGACCTTTCCTAATTCGTCCTCAAGGGAAGGCAGCATCGTTGCTCCCACAGATATGGACACACTGGTCGCCTCACTGACGTCGCACTCCTATCGCAGAGGACCGCCTCGTAATACGATTCCTCGCTGTTCTTCGTCGGGCCGCTCCCCTTTGGCCTTCCTGGCATGGTTGAACCAGCCAGCATAGCCGGCGGGATCATTGCAGCACAGAAGCCCGACCACCAAGACAGAGTGACAGCTTTAGGATATCAATAAACGGTCATCCTTATGCTGTACGCCTGTCTGGTTCACTTAATTCGACCAGCAGTTCGATGCGACCAACGAAATTCGTCGTATGAGCACACGCTCCGATAAGTGGAAACTGAGAAAGATAGCTTTTATCGAGGTCTGTCACGAATGCATCGATCAACAAAAAGGACGGCTTTTGCCATCCTGACGACTAATATGAACGTTGAAGCCTGACGACTAAGCCCGGGGAAAGCACATTCGGGTGGTTGATTCGCGGTCGGCTTTTAAGACTGCGTACCCAAGACGTCCAACTCGAGCAAATGAACAGTCGATCTCATGAAGGTCAGCAGCCCCAATTAAGGCCAGAAAAAACATACGAGCAACAGGCAACTATGGTGCTGTACACAGATCCTTAAATCGCCAGATAAGGCTCTCGCTGAAGGGAACGGTCGCACCGTATTCCACACGATTCGATCAACTGGACAAAAGAGGACAGGTATCGGTGAAACGATTTGCAAAAAAGGCAGAACAGCATTTCATTCAGAGAACGATCGTCTAGAGCAATGTGCTGAACACTTCAAGAGTGACTCAGCAGGATTTTCTCGACATAGGTTCTGAGAGAACCCAAGGATTCCGAATGGAACGTTGAAACCAGCTCTCTATAGGAACAGAAATCCAACACGACAAGGTCCCGGATCGGGATGTTTTGCACCCTGCAGTCTTCAAAGATTATCGAAATTTAGTGAGCAGTCTGAAGACTACACTACAAACAATTTGTAACGAAAACAGAACACCGGTGGAATGGAGCGCTTTGACAGCGATTCCGATCATCAAAAAGGGGCAAGAACCTTATGCTAGTTATGATGACACCAGCCTGGTAGCCATAGCAACCAACGTGTCCTCTGTCATTGTCTTGCACATATTGATCGATTATAAAGAGAACGAAATTCGCGAGAATCACTCAGGGTTGCGCCCTAATCAAAGATCATACCTTTCGTTTGTAGCAGGTGCTCGAACAACGCCACTCTTCCTGATATGAAGGCTACTGTTGACTGCGTCGATTATCAGACACTGTGACAGTGTCCTGCGATCAGCTGTGCCTTCTAAATGTACGCTGGCTCTTGTGGGCGCATGCGAGCTTACAATAAGCTTTCATCTAAGTTCACGCCCACCGGTATGAGACGAAGTTTCCCTGTCTTACCATTCCTCTTCCTCAGTGATATGCTGCTTGAAACTTCCCTGCGAGCTTCTGAAACGTCGAGGATCGAAATGCTCCCCGGGCGTATGCAGACGGTATTGCTACTCTTGTTGCAGATCCTTTGGGAACGCAAGTTATCTTGAATAACCTGAATAGTTCTGTCGCACGTTTTGGTGTACGCTTCGCAGCTGCAAGTGCTAAAGTGATGCTACAAGATTTGACGGTATCAAAGCCAAACTGCCTGCTTGCAGACGCCCCAATCTACTTGACACACAAGTTTATTTCTCTGGGCTGGAGCTGAGATCGCTTACCGATTCCGGAAGGCCATAGTAGCTTTTACCAATCTTCGACGCCTGAGCGCCGGCATGACTTTAGTCCGACTGTCAAAGACAGTGAGACAATGTGATCCACCCTGCTTTATGAATCAGAAACATGGCCTCCGCGTGCAGAACACATGCAAAACCGATGACTCCGGAGTGTTAGCAATTCCGGGGTTCATCAGATGGTCTTCGAAGGAAGAAACTCTCCTGCGGTAAATGAACCATTCGTGCTTCATGGGTTACCTTGGATAGGACACGCACATCACGTCAGAGGACCACCTACACTACAAAAATATCTTTGCCCGGTCTTGCGCTGAGTGGAAACAACCGAGAGGTGAACAGTCAATGGCTTGGCAACGGAGTATGAAAACCCTAACCGGTAAACTCGGTCGGGCTGACAGCTGCTGCCTCCCCGGATGGGAGCTGCGGGACTCGATTCATCAGTGGTAAAAACACTGACAGAAATGCCTCAGCCAAGCAGTCAGCAGCGCAGCTGCATCAAAGCTACTGCTTGAACTAGCAGCTGCCAAATTTTCCGCACAAGCAGAATTACTTAAAACCGACTACTGATTGGGCCGTTGATTCCAATGTCTAGTTATATCTTTCCTTGTTTCCCATTATTTGATGACTAAAAGCGTAGCAGCTGGGACCCTTGGCACATGGATTAAAGGCACACTGAACCATGCCCTGTTTCGTAGTCATCTGGATTACCAGTTACATTGTTTGGCTCTTGTCGGATGACCGAGCTCACACACAGCTCACCATGGGGAGATGTCAATCGCTATGCCGAAGTGTTCGCATTTATTAATTTCTAAAAAGAGGGGGTGTTAGTAATTAGTAAGGCCATAATTGTATTTAAAACATTCCCCGGTGTGTTTTTTGGAGGATTGGTCATTTTTCCCGTTAATAACAGTGCGGGACAAAACAAGTGGTTCTTTTGGGGGTCCCATTCGAGGGGAAAAACTGGGAGGAAGGAGTCACCGCATCTATATGTGCTTGGCTGGAATCATTGCAAGACACGACCGCAAACCAATGTTTCACACTAGTGATGCTGTCAACGATGACGATGATGAAGAGTGTAATAGTAATAATAATAATAAAGAAGCAACTTTGTTCACGCGAGTAACGACGTACAACTGATAACAATAAAATGGGGCCGAGATGACTATCAACTTAAGAATAACCAGTCCAAGTCCAGTGCATGGATCTGGATTTCCTTGTAAACGAGTGAGTTGCGAGACAGTGATTTTTGATGATACAGGGGCGCGAAGTATTTGCGTGACCTTTATTTTTAAGACATGAGCAAGGAACATATTGTCCAGCCTTGAACTCACGTATCTTGGGAACCTTAGGAAACTCTAAAGCGCAAAACATTGCTTGAATAGGTCTAGTTTTCCCTATTGCTGTCCCATAGAATTATCATATCATGCGTCTTGAGTAAGTGCGTATGCGGTAGAAGCAACTCACCAGTGGGTGGTACCCAAGTGACATAATCCGAGTCAGGTTGCTCGTAGACATCTGGTTGTGGTTGTTTGACCTGATGAACGAAAGTTGGAAACATCAAAGTTAAGAGAATAGGAGAAGTTCATCCAGAGTTTTACTAGTTGAAATAAAGCGCAACGAGTGGTTGTTCTTTGAGCTTTGTGAATGCTTATGCTCGTCCTGATAGTGAATAGCTTCAGTTTGGGGAATACCTAGTAGCGATTTCCAACGGCACCCATGTGATGTTGTTTCGAAGACAACCAAATATCGAAAAATCTGTTAGGTTCCTGACACTCACGGTCATATGTGGTGAGGAAATAATACACAAGACCAATAAATTTTTGAAGAGCCTCTATCTCCAGCCTATCTGGTGGTGTTGAATAGAGTTTAAGGGGACTGTTTCCCTAAGATGCGGTTAACTGAAAAGATAGGTGTCGTTTGATTCGTTCGCTGAATTAGGCCATTTGGTCGCAGTGCTCACATAATTGACACGAACAACCATACGAATATAGTAGAACAGTTCAGACCGTTTTTTGGATGCCACTAAATCACTTCTGGACCGTTCTCCGAAGAGGAGTGGAATCAGCCGAGGCGATTCCCACGCGATTACTTGACCCCTTAGTACAACCAAAGAAGCATGTTAAGGCCTTGAGATTACCATAGCCCATCAATCTCAGCCCAACCGAACAAGTAGTTAGCGTGCCTTAGACTGATTGTAACGCATCTTTGCAATTCAGTCCACAGTTCGTATTCACCGTGAGATACAACCGAAACCGTGTTCTCGTAAACCGGTGTTCTGATTTACGCAACTCATCACGAGTTGTTGATATTCATGCGTTACGGTGGAAAATTGTGCGCATGTGCATTTATGTCAATTTTAGTCGCTCATTGATACTGGCTTGTGAATGGTGGTTTGTTGACTGACCTTATCTGGATTTTAGGTTAAAATGTAATGTTAGTCATTCAGCTGTAACACCCTTCCAGCGCCTAGCTACCATGCCACCTGAGGGAAGTACGAGGGCCGAGATACTGCCAGATTGCTCAAGCCTAGACAGGAGCAGTTGAGGTGCAGCGGTTGGGTTCGAACCATGGACCTTCCGGTCAGAAAGTTCGCGCTTTAACCAATGAGCCATCTGGAGTTCCAGATTGCAAGTCCAGAGTTCCCGACTACTTGGGGGGTCTCGTTTTAGGGAAAGCAATCCTGTCCAGTTGATTTTCGAACATTTTTAGGTTGTGACGACCAGACAAATGGTTGTGAATTGTAAGATCTATAAGTAAACAACCTACTTTGTGTGAACAAAATGTGAAAACTAGGGAGGGAGACTTGTGAGAGCTTCTTAAGTAGGCGAAATACAGCATTAAAGACTGCGCGACAACGAATCGCTACTGCTTAGAAAGAATTATATTTCAAGGTTTCCGATCTGAAGACCTTAATGTCCCTAAATATTTGATAGTCTATATCTCCGTAGCATAGCGGGCGATTAATGATTGCAGAAAGAATTCGCTCGTGGAGCAGATAAAGCTTGTCAGACCAAGGTTAAGACATGTACTACGCATGCCAGACCACCGTTTACCGAGGAAAACCGTATTTTCCAGTCCAATTTCATGCTGGCGAAGGATTCACATAAGACTTCATGATGTGGCAAAGCGAAATGAGAACGAATACTGTCAAATTTAACACCTTCTTAAGAGGGATCAACATTTTGCATCTTGTGCATGGTTGGAAAGCCTATAGGAAATGGGACGTAACCGATCTCAGTGGCTTGCTGTCAGCTAGCGCCGGTCTGTCGTTGTTTGCTATGATTGTGTCGGATAACGTTCGAAAAGGATGCAGAATCGTTGATGACTTCTTACTCAAACATGATGCTAAAGTTTGTTTACCCCGTGATTTTGGGAGGTGTAAGTGCCTTTCGTTTGGTCGCTTCATCTAGGCCGTTTGCAATAGATCTGTTTATTGGGGCCGTCTTCCTCCATGGTTGTATGGCAGCCAAACGGAAGTTCCCAACACCGGTGTATTGCAGTCCACAATGGTGACGATGAGACCAAAGGGCGGGATTCCGTACACAGAGTGCTCGACAGTGCACGACAGAATCACAAGCGACGATGTCTGGAGAGGAAACATGCTTTTTTTCCGAGAATGGTGTCCCTCTAGTTAGGGATAAACACTCGGAACTCGGGTTACACCAAAACTTCATTAAGGTTATTTTGGCCAGTTGGAGGCTCCACGCACTGTACAGGGCTATATGAAAAAATGACTTAAACCATTGGACCCGAAAATGGAACTAACGAGCTGTCCAGATTAGGCCACCAACTGTCAATCGTGGATAGTGTTTACGCAAGAGGTTTGTGAAAGTGGCTCATTGTGTCCCGAAAGATGGTATCCCGAAAATAGCGCAAAATCTGTTTTGGTGCCAAATTTCGCTTCATCTTTCCCAAAATGAGACAGATCCGTTTTTGGGCTGTTTCAGGAGGCTCAAAGAGACTTCTACTATAAGGTGCTTCTGATTGATTTGATAACAAAACGACAAACCAAATGTTTCGAACGGAAAATACGCAACCCGAAAGTAAGTAATAACACCCAGTTACGGCCGGGAACTTACTCGTGATCTTCTGCTGGGGAGTAATTCTACGTCTGACTGAACAGTAGGTCCGAGAGTTGGACGCACGGAATACGTATCAGCAAACAAAGAATCTGAATGGTAGAAACATTATTTGTCTGAACATGCGTCTTTAACCTTCCTAAGGTGAATCTGATGAAAAACAGACTGTGGAGAGGAGGAAGAGTAAAACATCAGAAATGATAACGCCAATTTTTGTCCTAAGCAATGAAAGGCACCCAATGAATCACTTCCTGGGCAGGCTATTCAAGAGCTGTCGTCTATAGTAATCAAAGATAGCTGGAACGAAAGTCCGGAATTTACAAACGGGGTTCCTGCAGAAACAACAGATTCTTATGAGCCATGCAGTGCTTTAGCAATGCGAGTATTCAGGCTTCTCACATGCACTGAGAAAACGTACAACAGTTAGTGCTCTGTATTGTACACACTAATCAGAACCTTTCCTCGGTATTAATCCCGTCGAGACGAAAGGTGCCGCCTAAACAAGAGTTCTTGGGGGAAAATCACCGAAGGTTGAAAACTATATACATGATAATCCTAACGACAAAATGTGTACCTTTGTTATCGCCCATCGGTTTGGAAGTAGTTTCCACAGCAGGTTTGTGTTCAGGGTCCACAAAACCGTCTCCACGACGCTTAGTCGGCATTTTAGAACCCGTGATGGTTTCTAGATCGTCTTTATTTGAGGTCTTCAAATCTGTTTCAGGAGAAGGCAGTGCAAGAGGTTTTGGGTTTGAGCGATCGCCGATAAAAGGGCAATCTTCCAGTGTTGATTGTTCAGTGGTCACCGCCACCTCTTCATCATCATCTTCTTCGACTTGAAATGGTTGGTCTTCGCTGTCGTGGTGAGTACGGTCAGACTGCTGAACCTGAAAAAGGTGTAGGATAGACGTGAGGAAACGGCCTAAATTTTGACTCACATCACTGTGGTCCAATCTACAAATAGTGTCGTGTGTGGGCAGCTTCAGTCTGTGACATGGATGGAGCCAGGTGATCCTCTTGATAGCTTCAGCCCCAGTCCACCAATGGGGAACACATATGTCTCAGTCAGTCAGCCATAGACTGTGCCCGCGTACACCGGTTTCAGCTGTCAGAAATCCGTTCACAGAGAATGAGAAATTACAACCATGTATTAGGGGGATGACTCAATCTGCTCCTTTGGTATTACGGCATTGAATTTGTCTGTCAGAGCCATGTAATTAAGGCAATGGTTTTGAAGCAGGATCGCCAACTGCTGGGTGGCAATTATACCTGTCAAAGGATGTCTCGCGCCGTACTCCCCACCAAGTGAAAATAAAAGATGTACCTGTACAATTTTTTAACTAACAGGATCAAAGTAAGGGTATCAAATTAAGATGATCCAAGGGGTTTGCGGTCTCATTGCGCGCCACTCCACGCATTGCACGTGCACATTTTCGAGTTTCCATCTGTTCAAGCGGTTGACTATCAATATATCCTGTGAAGGTACGCCGTTTGCGGTCTGCCTAACGAACTCAAATAAGCGGTAGAAACCTGGTAGGTAGCTGCAATTGGGATCTACTTGGTGAGGCCCTGTTTTGGGTGGCAACAAGCGATCCGAGATAACAGTTCTTTGGCGCCTGCCTGAGTCATAGCAGCCATGATCCATCCAAGCTCATCGGTTTCTGCCACGCTATGCGATATTAAGACCGGAGATCTTGACTGGATCATGCATGCTGTGGCCCAGACAGGCCCTGGCGGCTGGGCTGATTAGCCACCATGCCAGTGACCGACTGAGCGAAGTAGGGTTTGTTCACGTGCCATCTCACGATGATACACAACGGGAACTCAACTTCGCGAAGTTTTCAGCAGCCTCGTGAATACATTCATTCGAGGAACTCAACTTCATTTTTACTTCCGGCAGAAACCACCTTTCAGTTACTGAAACAAAACACCACGTTTAGTTTTGGTCAGCGTCCCGGGCCATTATGAGATGTAATCGAACGAAGATACTGAAGACTGATTAGATTATCCGTCGCATACTTGATTAACTGAAACAAGACAGTGTCGTGCAAACCGAAAGATCTACAGGCAGTCTTCGTTTTATTGAACCGGTCCCGCTATACGTTACTTGGTTCAGACGCTTTAGATTGCATTGTAATCGCTTTGTTTACATCTCCATCTTGTAACACATATTTTGTGACTTCAAAGTTCATCCCCTGCGTGTGTTGTTTTCGTTTCGCCGTCCCTAGTAGCAGGATGTCTTGAACATAGTACGAGCTGCATTGGTCGACAACTATGGGCTGCTAGTTGGGTATGCTGAAGTGTTAGGACTTCTCCCTTCTATTCACTCTCTGGTCTAGTTCCCTCGGGTTCACACGGGGTACAGGGCGCTCATATGAGAATTTCAAAACTTCATATTCAATTGACTGTGAAAAACAAAAAAAGTAAACAATCCTGCATTCTCACCGTACGATGACCTGCCAAACTTCGTTTGATTTCATTCCTTAAGAGACGCGCGTTCTTTGGGCCTCTATTAGAGACAAAAAGAAACAGCAAAATGGACATGTTTTTCAGAAAAAGTCATAGAAATTCGCGTGAATAAGAGGGATGCGTACGACACAAATATACAGATGCTAAATACAGGATGCGGAGAAATTAGAACTTGTGGTTGGGACACTACCAAAAACGTATAAAGTGCCCCGTGGCAGCTCAGCTGAGTCATACTCACAAAAACGGCTCGTGCTCGCTGAGAGAGTAACAGAAGTGAAGTAAAAAAAACAAATGGTCTGCGGATATGTAATCGGAGAACGTCCGTTACAAGGACACATAAGTGTCGCTTACTGTTCGGGAGCAACTTCGTCCAAAGCCGCTGCACCAGTGTCTTCTTGGAGTTTGCGTTTCGCTGCACGAACTGCAGCTGCTGCATCGGCTCTCACCGTCTTTTCCACAACAGGAACCCGTTCTTCACCTTCTTCGCCATCAGTGGTAATCAGTTTCACCCGCTGTCGTGGCTGAGGGAGTCCAGCTTGTTGAAACAAACGCATTTCCTTTTGCCGGAGAGTGAAAAGTCGAGACCTTAATTTCAAACGCTCCTTACGGGAAGGTGCACCTGTGATGGAAAATACAGATGGAAAAGGAGTGGGTACAAAACGATGGTGGAATGAGCGAAGTGCCCTGTTTTCAAGTGATATGCTTATTGGATCCGGTTATTGGTTTGCTGGACTGGAATTACCAACCACGGAGAGTCGTTGTTGACCCGAATCATCCGCCCAGTACGTTCACGTTTACCGTTACAGATTCGAGAAATGCGCATTGTCGCACACGTCAACAAAGTAATGCATCATCGTACTACTAACCGAAATGTACTGCACTGCTTAATCTCTCTTCGGTCGGGATGGTGATGTAGAAAACCGTGGCCACGCGTTTTTACGACCCATAGAGGTAGCGTATATTGGTTTCCAGCCCTCGTGACACTTGCAATATGGTTGTCGTTTCACCAACAGAGAGAGGTATATATATATATATATATATATATATATATATATATATATTCCTCAAGAAAACTTCCATAATCTTGTGGTTTGCTCCACGTAGAAAGGTTATTATTGCCCTGCTCGCCGACGTGAGTAGAGGACGAAGGAGCCAAGATAAGAACCTAAGTCGTTGTCGGGAAAGGTCCACTTTCAACCGGTTTGTAAGCCTGTAAGTTAGCTACCAAAATCGGCAAACACAATAGCGATCAGGGAGGAAAATACCCGTAAGTTTGCTGAAAACATAGATAGACCACGACCGGTTTCGCGCAGTCCCCGAGTGTCCGTCAATTTTGCGTTCTAATTGAACCCAAAATGTAAGAAATTCGCGTAATACATTCATTTATGTACCAAACGGATCCCAGCTGAATGATATGATATCCTTCAACTGAATGTGCTGCACAATCAAGTAGCGTACCCAGGAGTAACGTGGTCACTATCGAAAACACCGCGGTTAAAGCCAAACAGTAATCAAACCCAGCGACATCATTATCACAATGGACAGCACGGCATCAGTGTTCAACATTAATGCTTCGCTGCAGTACAATCATGACTCATTTGAAAGTCTTACTGTGAAGAAAAGAATAAAGGTGGACGGGGAAGGGACTTAGTGCTAATCAACCACAATCATTCCTAGGTGGCCACACCTCCAAACACTCATTCAGCTGATCTGGATAGAAACTGACATCGAGTAGCAGCCATATCTTGCAGCGTCTCCAACCAGGCGCAGTGAGGATCACGCGGTCCCCTTCCTGGAAGGCGAGTAGCACCGACAGCACCCAAACGTTACGTAATCTCTTTCATACCCCTCTGCCAAGTCAAGGGTTGGCCACCTCTTTGCTTCCCCAACTCTGAATTGGGCACGGAAAACACTACTCTCTTCGGCAAATGATGGTTAGGCATACGCAACACGTGTCCCAACCAACGCAGCTTCTGGTGCTGGACACATTCTTCATTGGAAGTACCCGTTGCACAACCGAAAACTCGCTTTCGAATTGACTCGTGGCGGATTCTCCGACACCAACCCACACGAGCTATGATTCTGATAAAACGATTGTAGAACACCTGAAGACGAACGGGCCAAGTATCACGGCTATACAACAAAACAGCCCGAACTATAGCCTGATACACACGTCCTTTGAGAATCATGGATATACCGCTTTGACGCCATAATTGTCTCAAATTAGCAATCGCGACCCGAGCCTTGCAGATTCGTGCATTGACCTCATCTGTCAGACAACAATCAGAACTAATACAACTTCCAAGGTAGGTAAAACGCTCCACAACTTCGAGTGCCTCGCCCTGGATTGTAAGTGGCGTGTTCAGTGACTGCATGTCCACGAGCATGACCTTACACTTTGTGGGTGCATACTTGTGGCATAACAAAGGACGGGATGACTTTGATCAGTTCATCCGCAAACGCCTGCGCCTTCTTCTCTTTCTCGAAGACGGGAACGATATCGTCTGCATACTTCATACCGACAAGCTTCTCGTCAGAGGCTATTTGAACAACGGGGTTTGAAGGCCTTCCAGAGTTCACCTCCTTAACTCATCGACCACAAAAGTAAATAGGAATGTAGAGGGTCGGCTCCCTTGACGGACACCGCTTTGTGTACGGAAGCTTTTGGAGAGCTCTCCGTATACTTTCACACGTCCGGAAGTCTGAAAGTACAAAGAACTTATTATGTTCACAAACTTCCGTGGAATTCCTTGATGGGCAAGCGTGTCAAGGAGTACAGACCGGTCAACCGAGTCGAACGCGCCTGGGAAATCCAGGACTACTAAAATTGTGGGCCGTTTGTATGTATGGCGTTGTTCTAGCACTTGACGGAATGTGAAGGTTTAGTCAACGCCACTCTTACCAGGCAGGAATCCCATTTACTGCTCTTAATCAATGTTTCACGAGCCACTATAATTCGACGAAGCACAAGTGACGCCAACAGTCTCGTTACGATCGTGGTCAAGCTGATCCTTGATGGTTTCGCTCACAGGTTGTTTCCGGGGGCGAGTCACGCGGATCAACTGAAATAATCTTCGGGCATTACCGGCTTTCTGGGATTTTTCCATTCCATTGGCTTTCCGTGTCCACCAAACTTCACGGTCAGCGCGCACGCTCACTTTCACTTGACGTCTGACAACTCGTCGCGTCAAGTTATGTTCGGGACGGGCAGGGATATTTCTCCGAGGTTTAAGCAGTGCCACTGTTCGGTCTGATATCCAGTGCTCGAGTGAGCCTGGTAGCCCCGTGCCACAGGCAAACCTCCCAGCACTGTGCAAAGAGGTGGCGATCTCGTCCCAGTATGAAATCACACCTGATGGTGGAGCATTTGGAAGAGACTCTAGAAGACGATTCTGGTAAATTCGTCTAACATCCAGATCTGCCAGTCTCTCAATTGCCAGGCGAGTTTTCTGCACCTTACGCGACCCTGGAAAACGAAGGGAGATGCGACTCCGGACGAGTGCGTGGTTGGAATGCACGAAGGTGTTCCAAAACGAGTGGTAGTCAGTTATTGATCCACGTCATCGGTAACTAATGGCAGTGATTGATTTGAGTTCGCGGCCGGCACGCTGTTGGAGGACGCCATGTAGCCACGACTTTGGCTATTTCGGAAGTTGGTACTGCACTGCGGCCAACACATAGCTGAAGCAATCCTTCACCATTGTCCGTACGTACCGAGTTCAATCTACGTCGACCACCTAATTGAGTCTCAGATGCACTAAGCCTGGCCACTTGTGAATTGAGATTTCCGGCAACCACAACGATATCTGAGCTTTTGGCTCGCCACAATATGACATTCCAGGCGTCATAAAACCCGTCTATGATGGTGTCAGAGCTACAGTCAGTTGGGGCGTAAGCAGACACGACAAACAACATCGACCAACTTCCCCTTGCTGAGACTCCTACACAGACGTTGCCAGACGAGCTGCACACGGGCGATTATCAACGGGTATCCAGTCAAGCAAGGATCCTTCTACCTGGTGACTTAGGAGATAGAAACCGCTGCACACCCTGCCGCAGCGGCCTCTGGATCGCCAGAGGTATGCAGCCAGAAGCGAGTGTGGAGTGATGGGGCAGTTAGCTCAACCACAGTGCTTGCATCTTGAATTCTTGTTTCTGATACACAGCACACATCAATGCCCAGCAAGTCCAGTGTAAGAGCAAGAGCAGCTTGTTCACCTGTTTGCTTCAGAGTGCGGATGGGTGGCCAGATAGACTGGGCGTCGAGGCTTGAAGATTGATTTCGAGACGCCTGAGGATGTCGGCGCCGGATGACGCGTAGATGTTGCTTGAAAAACCAATGAAGGACGAACGGAGTGATCAGTGTTCAGTGACGGGCCTACAAGGAGAGATTTATTAATGGGGTGAAGAGAGGGGAAGAAAAAGTACTTGAAAGAGAAAGGGAAGCGTCAGCAGTAGCCTGTTTTCGCTTACTCGCCCTGTTGTATGCGGAAGTAAGTCTACCCAGCTTATGGCATGACGCTCCGTCTATATGTCTTCAGTAGGAACACAGAGTGCCTTAAACACGGTTGCGCAAATACGCTGGGGAAGAATTCTAATTGGGCTGCATCAAAATAAATGGGGTGGGCAGTTTTCTCACGGTCGATGTTGTGCAGGCGTCTAACCAGATAATGTGAGTTATTTAGGTCCTTCGGCCGTATCACGCCACAGAAAAAGCTAGTTCCCTTGGGTATCAGATGTTAAAAAAATGAAGTAGCACCTCAATCGTCCGCATGAAGGAGGCGATTTCAGCGGACGTCAAATACAGGACGCAACCCAATGAGCAAAATACCTCCGATAACACAAGGGGCATTTCCTCCAAAATTTGAAATGCTTTTTAAGTCTTATTCAGGATAGTCACAGTGTTTGAGCGGAACTACGTGGAAAGCTACCTATCCCATAGACAAGTGTCGAAAACAAACCGCAGTTAAGCTGTAGTGGAAGGCAGAAACGTGTTACTAGTGGGGGGAATTTGACCGATCCGTATATGGAGACCTAAAGAACAAACCTGACCGGGAAAGCCCTCTGCGGCTAATTCACTGCTGACTACTGGTTTTGTCAGCATAACAAGGATCACATGGGCTTGTCCTGTTGGATGTCTAAAAAATACATAAGTTTCAGCAGTATGGTCAAAGGTCTGAGTGAGTGTGACATTACTGAAGATGAGGGGGTGTTTTATCGCTTCGTTCTTGTGACGTGAAATCGGAGGAGAATTTACGCATCATTACGCTGATTGGCCAGGTGAATAAGCTGAGCGCAACAATGGCTCCATTTGATGGGAATACTCGGTGTCCGATAGGTTCCGGTATGGAGAATGGGGGAACTCACCAGACTTTAAAGCTTTCATATACGCTTCCAGTTCGTCCAACTCTGACGGATTCGGTACTTGGGGAGTGAATTCTGTGCACAGGAAAGATAACAGGTCGAACACGTAAGCACCCCACAGTGAAAGTTGTTGGGATATTTTTCCATTATTGTCACACAACGGCAAGCATGACAACCAAAAGTGATCGATCAGTCTCCAGAAAAAGGAAGTGCCTGAAGTCGACAACCGGAAATAGCCTCTTCCACTTACTGTACTGTCTTGATGCAAATAAAAGGGCAATCTATGGCACAGACCTAAACTAAGGATGGAAGCTTGCTTCAAAGACGTCGAGGAATGTATGTGGTTAGAGGAC
Source organism: Opisthorchis felineus (assembly GCA_004794785.1). Lineage (NCBI taxonomy): Eukaryota > Metazoa > Platyhelminthes > Trematoda > Opisthorchiida > Opisthorchiidae > Opisthorchis > Opisthorchis felineus. The sequence continues at coordinate 701,571 of SJOL01006493.1, forward strand.
CACATCTATAAGGCGAACAAATGGGTGCATCTACAGTTGGAATGAACTAGCAAAAGCCTTCCGTTTGTATTCTTGACGATTTTAAGAACGCAAGAAAAAACGCTACAATCCATCCTCTCGGCTCGGATCTAGGATACCATAGGAATCCAAAGGCTAGTGGTACTGACTGAAAAATGCCACATAGTCTTCACTATGGAGGAGTCTCCACATGGAACACAGAAGCGGAATGTCTCACAGATCGCCACGCTGACAACAGCAGATTAATACGTAACAAATGCTGGACGGTAGTGCTCGTTCTACAGAGGTCAAGCTTGTTGACTGGACTACATAAATGGTGAGATTATAAACAAAGAAGGGAGCAAATACAAACCTTTGTTAATTTTCTCTAGCTTCTCTTCAAGAGATACGATTTCTTCACCAACTTTCTCCAATTCGGCCAGCTGTAAGAAGAAACACAGAGAAGACAGTCGTTCAAACATCGGATTATGAACAATCAAAACAGGATAGGGTAGAACAATCCTCACCAGTAATCCAACATAAGCCTGCATCTCCGAAGGTTACCAAATAAAAAATAAATTGGTCTACACGACCCGCTGATGAATCCTCGTGTTAGGAACCTGAAGCATTGCCAGTGGGATGGCATCTCGAGAGGCGTTCCTAAAATTCTGGCCAAAAGACGTCAGAAGAGGCAATGATTTCCTGTTGACCGGGTCCGGAAAGGTAGAAATGGAAAGAGCCATCCAAGAGACTTGTACGTGCAGCCGGACTTCAAAAGGCTACTCGTGATATAACTTGCAGACAGTAATAGGAAAGTAGCGTCTACGTTGATTCATTACAAAGTGCTTTCGTGCGGTTTAGCTAATATTAAAAAAGCTTTAAAGCTTCAATGGTCTCGGTAGATCGCTTGAAACCAGACTGGTTAAACAACCCATCACCGCGACATACCACAGTCAGTAGGGTGGCATTGTCCAAACGCTGCGCCGAATACGGATATGTGGATGTTGCAAGTTCTGCAGCTCGGCGTTCAGCTTCTTCGGCTTCGCGACCTTCCACGCCCAACTGGCGAATTCTACTGAGACGCTTTCGTTCCACATGTCCAGTTCGGTCAGTGAAAGTGTCTTCGTCAGATGAGTAGTAATCATGTTCTTCCCAATAGGCCTTAGTTCGAATTCGTTTGGCGGCCGTGGATTGGTCTAGCGAAGGGGTGGAATGAAGAACAACATGCACCTCTGGACATACTGGATACTGAACAACTCTGAGAACAGAGGTACACACAATTAACAGGTTTCGAGACAAAAACATTGCACCTCTTAATTATTGATCCCAGTTTGAACAGATCTATCACAGACTAGCTATCAATACTGACATTATCAAAGTCAGCGAATTAATTTTTACATAACGACTATCTGTATTTTTTCCACAACTAATATGCAAGAAGAATGTAGGTAGCTCAGACAGCGTAGGTGGTCGTTGGTTTGTTCCCTCGGCACTCACTGAGCGTAATTGGGACCAAATCGAGAAGCCTTGGCAACTGTGTTCACCATGAACAGGTTTCACAAAAAGCTCCATGGGTTTGAGTTCACTCTAATTACCAACCACAAACCTCTCGTCAGTGTTTTCCGATGAAGGGGATGAATGGCAGCTTACACAGCTCATTGCTTGTAACGCTGGGCAACCATGCCTTTCGGAAACGATTACTCCATCAAATGATCACATAGGTCACGCCTACGTGCTACCAAATCTGATAGATCCCCAGCACTGCTAACTGTCGCGATTCGGGCACTTCTGATCACTTTTGCCGTGGTACATGAGGCATCAGAAGGTTCCCACCGGACACACTGGAAGCCGATTTGTCCCGACAATCAAAGTCATCCGCCGTATCAATTTCGACATTCACTTTTTGAGTTTGATTGATATATACCTTCTTCCGGAAGTGTACTTGTGACTTCAGGACTACGAAACGCATTCCTTAGAAACATTCATTTCAGATATGCCATAAGTAACTACCTGAAGTCCCGGCTCGCAGCTACGCTTACTGATCTTTTACGGATAAACAGCTGGGGGACTCGCACACATGTATCCCTAGTGCTAATTGTCGTCAAAGTCCTGTTGGAAAACAGAATTGTGCCCTAGGCCTGTGCGATGAGCCCCTTGGTGACGAATTTACGGGTCCGATCAACGGGTAACATTTCTTACTTCTAGTAGATGCATACAACATACATAAACGACGGGAAGTAGTTCCCATGGAGCGCATTACTTCTCGCGCCACAGTTCTATGACTATAAAAAATTTGTTCTGGAGTTCAGCACATCTAAATCTTCAGCAACAGCAATGCGTTTACACCTGTAGAATTCTCCACCTTCCATCGGCAAGGCAGTACCCAAAATATCCGGACGCCACCATTCCATCCACAACCCAATGGCCAGGCGCAACAACTTGTGGACACTGTTGAAACTCAGAGGGAAGGGGATCGGTCCGTCGACGACTCTCAAGGTCGCCTAACCACTGGTGTGCTTAAACTACAACGGCCGGTTCACCTGCAAGCATGCAGCTTTAGTTTGACTCTAAGGACTCTTACCGCGACACTTTGCACACTGCAGACGTGAAGCGCATACAGTGTCCAGAAGCAAACTTATTTAGGTTACTGAAATAGACAGACTGAGAACAGCGATAGAGTCACCGCACTGTGTCTGTGGGTAAACGTCCAGGGAAGAATTCGATTTCTGAGTTTTGATTAATTTAGGGGAAAGCTTGCCGCAGACCCGTGTGCGCGTCCCTGAGAGTAGGCATACAAAACCTTTGTGGGAGATGAGAATTTGATTGCCAGTCACTGCAATGGTTTCCGGCGATCAGTAAGGGCCTTATACCAAAAACCTGACCACTATTGGTTGCTGGAAGGAAGGGTATAGTTCAAGCACTTTTCTCAGGGTGAAGAGATGATCGATACAAGCTCGGCCTGGGCAAAACTCAGTGTGGCTCTCAGATGTGATACTTATGATGAGTGGGAAACCGACACGAGATAATGCAACTTGTAAAGGGGTATCCCAATAATTTTCACAGGATACCACGGGGCCCGTTGTGGAAACCGGAAACATCAACGAAACGCTTTGTCCTACTTTGGTTCCAGGTGTTTTGCGGAGGTATTCATCATCTTGCTTACCATCTGGATCAGATGATTCGCTGAGATGGATCAACGAAATTCCGCAAATCTCTGTTCTAATTGCCAAAATTCATATTGTTCTTCCAGAGAAAGAGATAACCGGGGCCAGCAGAATTCCTTTTCAAAGTGTTCACTCACCCGGTTAAGACGGTTTTTCTGTGAATGAATCGCCACTTCATTCTTTTTATGAACAGTTTCGCTAAAATCCATCTTCCAGCCGCTTGATCAGATTGGTTGAAACAGAATGCAGCTGCTTCCGTTGTGAGTTTACCTCATCCATCTGCGCCCCATCATTCCTTAAGTTATTGGCTGTTCAGAGTCTGGGGTATCCACGCTGACCAATATAGTCGTTTCTGACACTGCTGATCGTGACGAAACCCTGTTTCTATCGGAATGTGCAGCTGAATTCGAACAGACGGTTTCAAAAGCTGTGAATACAGTATTCCACATTTCCCTACTCGTCACCAAACCCTAAATGCCATTAGCATACCACCCTCTTTCTGAAAGTTATCAGCTAACTCAAATGGAGAGGTGAGAGAAAGAGGTGATCAGTCGAATGACCCTGTGTCAAGCGGCGTGATTTAGGAGAAAAGGACGGTACACATGTCCGCAGAATGGGTAAAGTTGTGCGATCCCAAAGGAGCGAATTCCTTGGAATGAAACCTTTCACGCGTAACTGGATGCAACACAGTTCAAATCGGTCTTTGAATGATTTGCGGGTGCCAGTTTACAGGTAATATGGTGTGGACACTGTTGAATGCTTGTGCTAGCTAGAAACAAATTATTTCCTATAGAGGAGAACGTTGGTAGCTCAGGTAGCATAGATGGTCGTTGGTTTGTTCGCTGAGCTGGGCAATTGCAAACAAATGATGTTCAACGCACAACGGAAGGAATAGCTCTTCATTATCCGTGCGGGAGCTTCAACCTCGAATTGGCCAAAGGATGGAATTCTTCGAGATTTGGTCGGCCAATCTGGACCATCATATCACCTGCTAGAATCACAATATATTTTTATTAACAGAAGCAACAGTGAGAAATCTCCACGGAAAGCAGGCTACTCAGCTTCAGGCTATGGTCGGTCAGAGCGTATGCTGATACAACAAATCAACGCCGTTTGTGGCTCTGAAGTGCATTCATCCTAATTCAGCCGATTAACCGGAAGGTGCAAAGACAACTGTTCATTGCAATATGGATCACTAAGGAGGTTCCAGTCATCAGGATGAGTGAAATCCCCACGCCACAACTAGCATGAGCCGTTGAACCAGAAAAAACCAGATAGTTCAGTTCAGTTTGGCAGCCGTGAATGGTGTGCGTATGCGCGCTGGTTCAGTTCATTCCAGCTTGTGGGAGTGTACATACAGGGGGTACAGATAAAACATTTTTAGACAATAAAAAAAGAACAGCGGGTTAATGATCAAGAACAAAAGAATAGATACAACACCGCCACTCGTTTTGTGGCATCGCCACACTGGTGAGCACCAGTGAAAGTCATTATCCCAACCTCGCAGATTACCCAACAGAAGTATCTTTCCGGGACCAAAGGCCTAACCTAGCTGACCTGACCCAAGGACGAAGAAAGTAAGGTAAACATGACTGGCACTGCTAAGCAAAGTACCTGTGACTGGAGTCGCATTACGTTCACGGTAATGTTTGTCTTTCAACCACACTTAGAAATGTGCAGGCTGTTACGGTCAATCGTTCGACGACCGTAACGTGCGGCTTTTGGAACCGACCCTTCGTCATCTCCATAACCATGGAAAAACTAATTTCTTATAGGCATCTACAGAGAACAGTAAGACTGCACCCGTAGGCAACTTCGCAAGGTGATAGCTCGGCGAACAGGAGAACTACTAAGAAATCCATCCGGGCTACTAATACATTGTTAAGCTCCAGGTTGCTGTACTAGTTGCCGGATGTGGATACGTAGTTGACCGGAGGCTTCTTCAATTAGCGGATAAAATAACAAGCACCAAGCGTGAGGCGACAGCGCCAGCAAACTCACCTTTATTCGGATCAAATTCACCAAGACGGTCCAATAGTCGACATGCTTCCAGCGCGCACTGGGCGATGGCCTCTTTTCGTTTGCCTGCTACAATCGCCTCTGCTGTAATTGTTCCGCTCGACAAAGGCAGACTGTCAAAACAGACAGAATGGAAGTTGGCGCTCTTTAGTCTGGCGACTAAAGGGTTAAGTAAGCAGTGAAATAATGGTGAAACCGTTTAGAGACCTGAAGTGGATGTGTTTTAAGTTGCGCTTCCACTTTCGACCCACCTTACTCTATTTTGGTGCACATGGATTTTCGCTGCTCAGCTAAAAGAGGTAGAATGTGACCCACAAACCAAAAAGCAATCGAATAAGGACCGACAAAACACATAGGGCGCTTGGACCTGAAGTGCCCGCTGTTCGCCTAAGGTTATCGTGAACGCTGAATTGTGAAGCAGCGGGAATGCAAATTAGCGATGTCAAGACCTGCAGATCAGTTGTAACACAAAGCGCAGTAGACATCTTACTCAATTTTGCAGTGTTGTTTTCCGAAGGAGGCTTCGACAAACTCGAACTCCGGGGCTGGGTCGATCCCCTCGCGCTCAAAGTAAGTCCTCAATGCGCGTTTTGGATCGTCTTGATAGAGATTTTCGTGACTCAGGCAGGCTGCTCCGTCGATATCACGAAGGAAGCTAGGCACATCGGCAGCTGCATCTTCAGCTGGAATCAAACGGCAGTTGTGTTATTTATTGATAAGAAACCGGTTAGGAATCAGGCGCTGGCCTTTTTACATAAACTCTTATATGGAAAATGACACGCCAGAACGTCATAAACCTAGGTTACACACCTAGACTACCGAAGGAATCGGAAATGTATACTACAAGCAGGCGAGAAAGTGCATGATCAAAATACGTCAATAATATTGAAACAATGTGGATAATGAACCCACACTGTAGGTTGTTATTGATAAAAAGAATTCACGGGTGTGCTGGGCAGTTGGAGTTTCGATGCAGCTGGGACGAAGGGATGGCACTAATACAGTATGGTCAAGAAACAAGAACTCAACTTAACCCATCACTACTGTTTACTTTACCTCGTTCTCGTCCGGTAGACTGACAGAAAGTGTACGTCAACCAGGGGGAGCGATAGCTTGGTTACGAGAATCCAAGGGAACACTGGGACTAGCTGAATGGTGGCGTCGAACTAACAGTCAACTTTAGTGAAAAACAGGGAACGCTCGTCGAGATACAGCTTATGCAAGACATGTGTATGGGAGAAGGTAACCACAAAATTGCAAACTTACCTGCGAGCCCCCAATCACATCCAAAGTCAACAGTGGCCTCCGGGGCACTATCCACTGTGCGTTCCTTCGCAACTACCTTCTTGGCAAAGTGAACCTGCTTCAGCTCTGTCCAAGACAGAGTGGATTCTCTCTCCGTATCATCTTCTGGCCCTTGGAGAACGTTCAATCGAGTACTGCCACCAAAGCGTACCACGTGTCCCACATGAATGCGTACAAACCGACCAGAGGGAAGACGGCGCTACGGAGCATGATAAAGAGTACAAAACACAAAGTGATTATTCATTGTAACGTCACGTTAATCGAATAAATATTGAGTTCATTCAAACCGGGAATAAAAAGATCGCACGGTGTGAACTAACTTTGTTGACGAAAGTACCATGAGTGCTCTCCAGATCCTGTATATACCAACCAGCAGCTTCCGGTTGTGCAAGAGATGTTTTGGCGATAGATGGCGGTGGGCGGCCATACTGAAGCACTGCGTGCAGACGACTGATTGACGGATGGGCAAGTGCAACACATTGTCCGTGAAGGCGGTTGTATGGGGCGTAAAATGGCTGCGGCTGCCGACCAAACAGGCAAAAACTAAGTTCTGTGGCATCGCCGGAGTCTCGGGCTCCACTGAGGGTGACTGTACATTCTGAAAGGGGGATTCCATTCTTGATCACTTCGAAACGGTAACCCAAGTCGATCGGACACGGCATCGCCCAAACTGGAGGTTTGTATGTGTTGCCGGCAGGCTGCAGTTTGGGTTGAACGAAGACTTGTGTCTGGAAGTGCAACGTGATGATAACTAAATATACACGTGACAATAATGCAATTAAAGGAAAGCAGTCCCATGGACAGATATGTGAGCAAGAAAAACCTCAGGTCCTTGCCCGAACTCCATCCCCATTCACGTTCTATAATGCTCAAATGCACAGAAAGCAATAGTTTCCTAAGCTAGACATTTAAAAAGTAATTGTATTTAGCTACCAACGTTGTTTATGGACTCGAGTTGGAGCATGAAGGACTCTTTGGCACCCATTTCTCAGGTTGGTAACGTTTGAACTAGCAAATTTGTGTGATGTCCTGCACTTCTTGGTGTCTTGTCCTATAATTAGTACTATAAGTACTATGATTAGCTCAGAAGGAAGAACAGTACACACGGCCTTCCATCTGAAAATTCATCAGTTGAGGAGCCAGTCAGCACGTGATGTCAATTCCATGATTGGACGACTAGTGGGGCTATATTGCGTGTAAGTGCGAGGTGATTACATTACTAATCAGCCACTCGTGACCGAACGGCTTGTTCTTCAGCTACCAGCGGAAAGCTTGCGAGTTCGATTCTCCCTGGGGATCTGTGAGATACACACTACTGATGACACCCAGTAGGGATGAAGCAGTTGTACAGTGCCCCTCAGCTTTTCGACATGGACTGGTCTCGCTCACAGGGCGAAACCACCATTCGTCTTGTCCTTGTTCAATTGCTATCAGTTAGCTGACTTCAATAGTAAAAGGTCATCTAAGCCATATTCTGTAGCTGATTAAAGTGGATTAGCTATGCAACATAAGAAAAAGATTCTAACAACGCGTGGAACCTACGATAATATTCCCATTTAGCAGCCAGCCTGCTAGCAGGTGAGTACAAATCGTTGGATCCAACTGATAAGACGATTAGATGTCGGTATGAACGCGTTCGCGAATATTACCAGCATTCTCATGACAACGGACCAGGGAAACGGTCCACCACCGGATAAACACCAGGCGTTTCGATTGAGTCACAGCGACTCAAGTCACTACTGAAGACCAGTCAGGTGTCCTGGGTTACCTATATCAGATGCTATCGTCATCCTGCTGTACAAACAAGGTCCATGCACATAAATTGTATTTCGAAGTCCTTGGTTTACTCTGGACAAACTCATGTGGGCTACGTGAACCTAACATGCCCCCAAAAAGCTTCTGCGCCATATTAATAATGCCTGTCCTTTCTAACATATGTTACCATAGCATATCTCGTCCTATTATTTCGCCCAATATTGGCAGTTAGCTGAGGAGACGCTAAAAACTAATCCGTTGGCTACCGTCTTTCAATGATACAGGTGATCTGGCCGGTTCAAAGACACCGAGTCGTTACTGGTTCCCCAGCAAGAAGACATTGAGATGGTCATGCATTGGAGACGACAGCTCTGTCAACATAGTGCCACTAGCTGCGTGATCGGGGCATATTTGCAACCAATCATCACCGCTGTGGCTAGTTCCGAAGACGTGATCTGGGGAAACGGCCGCCACCATTGCGACATAGTGTATCGTTCCATCTCCGAATTCATTAGCCAGGAGCTTAGTTGCAATCAGCATTGCCCATTTAAACAAGCGTTAAGAATAAAGTACCTTATCTTCGCACAAACATTCCGAGGCCTCCTCTTTCCCGGTACCTTCAGAAACGGGAGACGATAGCTGGTTTTGCGCATTGAGCGTTTCACTCTCCTCATTCAGGGTTGCTTCGGTGTACGCGTTGTTCTCAATTGGAGTCGGGCTGGAGGACATTGAGGTGTAAAGTTAGGGCTGTAAAGTATCAAAAAGAACTAATGGTGAGTGTTCCTCCAATCGTCTGAAACAAAAGTAATCCAAGTAAAGCAGCTGTCTTGTAAAATGGAAATTTCCCGCGAGAAGACAAGCAACCAAAAGCTTCATATACATGCATCAATAGTTCCGGAAAAACAGCTGACAAACAGAAGATATGCTCCCTGATAAGTTAAACATTCCAACACCCAATTAGAGATTCTGTGAACTAGGAATAAACCCGAGCCCTCCATCAGCACCACCTTAACTTGCAAGTGAAATTTATGCTCATTTGTGGCCAGAACCCCTGTGGTTCAGAAATGAAGCCGTTGGCTTTGGATACGGACTTGAGTGCTCAGAACAGATAAAATGAGGCGTAGTAATCGAGCTAGACCGAGTTGATAATTAATAAAACCTCGCCATAGTGAATCCGGACTCAAAGACGGATAGTCCAAATACTTGCTCGTGCTCAAAAAAAAAGGAGCAGGAGTTGCCGAGGCACGAAACTACACAGAGAAATCGATCCACAAACACAACGACATCGACCCAGTCCGTCAGCTCCTACGAAAAAAAGAACTGCACAAATATTAAACTCTGAACCATGTGAGAAACTAGAGAACGTATCAATCAGAAAAGTGAAAGAATACCAAGAAACGGAACGTTATACAACCACGTGATTTAGTGAAACAAACCCAGACCACAAAGCGAGGAAACGAAACAACCACAGCGGAGGAACAAAACTGCTGAAACAGACAGGACGTGAGACCACAACGAGACCCGGATTCCAGGTCGACTAATCAGGTCACGGGAGCGCCACCGCTCAACCACCCATTAGATACTGTTTAGAAACTATATGAAAAGCAGAAGAGGAGTAATTACCCACCCAACCCCGCACGGAAGATATCTCCCTGACAGCTGACGAAACAGTTGCAATCCAACTATCAGACTCGGCGAACAAACCAACAGTCAGATCAGATCTAAATGATGGTATTGATTAGTTGACCATTCATATGGTCCTGACAATAACACGTGAACAAAGGGTATATGCATCACCGGGCCGACAGAGTAAACCATACCTTGCATCAGACAACCCCCATGAAAACTGAACGAAAGTGCAATATCTTAATTTTGCCCCTAAATATGCTCTTTTAACTCAGCTCGTTTCGTCCTAAAGAAAACTTGCTAGCGAACACCGTGAGTTCCTGGAAATATTACTCTTCGCCCTCTTAGTGGACGTTTGGCGCTGGTCAATCATTGTCTTCTTCACATGCTCTTTAAACATCACAGACAGGCACCACTGCCCTCTAAGGACCGGGGTTCCAAACAAGCACACACTGAACTTCCACTTAGCTGTTGCGCTACCTCCCTGTTCTAGAAACAGGTAGTCAGTGTAGTTTCTGTTTACTTCGTTACCAAAGCCAATGGTATCAGGCACCATGCTGTCGGTCTATTCTTTTTTCAGAAATACTATGCCATCATCTGACTCTGCCGACCAATGAGAACGCTATATAGGACGCCATGCAAACTGGAATGTCCTGAGAAAATCAAGGTTCACCGGGACCAATGGCAACTCCGGTGTTCCTCTTGATCGAAACCGTTATGTCTACATTTAACGAACGTGCACTACTGAGAAGCCGCAAGGTTTGATTCCAACCCGGTCCGTGACTGACCGTGGCCGACTAATAATAAACTATCATTAATTAACGAGTGGAGAAAACTAACTGATAAATAAGAAGTGATATTAAGAATTAAGAATAATCACCGAAATCCGAGAACCGGGTGTGGCCAGCCCCAAGGAGGCGGAACAACCATACCATCTTCTCCAGGATCAACGACCGGGGGAAGATTTACACGTCGAAAACTAACCCATTTCCTTACACGTTAATTCGAAGCCACCAATTTTTTTCAGGCGAGTACTACTGTGGGCTGTGTACCGTTCGAACGCTGGTGGGCCAAAATCCTGAACAAACTCACAAAGGCAGACTGGGCCTCAACAAGTTAGCTGCTTCCTAGACCACTGAAGGGATGAAACCGGTAAACATCACCGACAGTAGCAACACCGAACAACGCTGGCTGTTTAAGGAATTTATAGATCAAACACAGTGGCATTAGAGCCCCAACGACCGTGGATAGTCTTTGTCTACAACCAAGTGAATGGTTTTTGATCAGTTCGCCGACTTGATAGTTGGCCTGCAAACGTTTCCACACCATTCAAGGAGACACTACCGGTGCGCGATTGGGTAGGTAGTTTCTCACTTCCTATTTGCCTTTATACAGTATTTAAAGAGGATCATTCACTTCCAACGCGACTAGCTGGTTGATGTAAAAGATAGCTTGTAAAAACTATAAAAACGCAAGCAGGAAGAGAGGAACTGCCGGTCCAACTATGCATCGGCAGTGTCTCCTCGAATGGTGACGAAATATGTGCAGGCCAGTTGCCAAGGTTACCAGGTTACCAGCCACCTGACCAATGCAGCCGAGCCACCACCAACATCGCGACATATTTCCAAGTAAATACACATAAACAAAACAGAAACATGGGCTACTCATCGCGTCATGTTTGGTCTGATTGCGGCCCTTATGTTTGGCGTGAATGCGAATGCACTTCAAATACTAGGGCCTCGGTACACATGCTCTCGACATAACCTAAAGCCGGAGTGAAGAATGTTCACCTGATGACTTTGCGAAGGTGCGTGCAGAGTGGTGGCGGAAACCCATTCGAATTTCACATATTTGGGGTGTCAAGGTAGAAATCTGATATGACGTTTCTGTTGAGCTATTTATGCCTCTAGTTGCCTGACCGTCCATCTGATGTAACCATCAGGACATTCTGCGAAACGAATTATGCACACACAATTCGTGCCATGTTGTGGAGCGATGGGATAATTGTGGAGCAGAAATGGCCATAATTGCCACTGGTAAAATCTCCAAGTTCAAAATAGTTGGGCTGTTAATATATTTTGACGCAAGCGGCGAACCAAACGGAAACCACATGAATTTACACAAGCCATGCGCGTAAGGAAGGTCAGTGACCTCTTGATTTTGGGGTTTCGAGTGTGAACTTGGAACCTGAACCTGAACTATCGGGTCAGGTCCCATCCAACTGATGAGCCCCAATCAGGACGAAACGCGCAGCGGAATCGAACACTTTTGCCTTATGATTAACGCCTGTGGAAATCGTCAACTCCATGGGTAGATAATTATCGGGTCCATCTTGAGAACCGTGAAAAGGTTAGGAATTATCCAGACTATTCACTAGTAGTCAGATTCAAGACAATATACGATGCATTTCCTAAAACATGCATCCGTATGTTTACGAATAGCTCCGTATTGTTTGCAAGCACACAATAAAAAATATGACGCCTAGCTGAGAAATTCGCGGCTGTCACTTGACGACTTGGCTCGTGTATCGGCGTGCAGAGGACTGTCATCATGTGATGGCCTTCACGGGGAGTGTACGACCTTTTGCGCATCCATAGTGAAGTAGATTTCGTCGAATACTGGACACAGTACTGCCTCGAAAGCACAGTTAGTTTAACTTTTGGACGTGAGCAGACATCCCGTGTTCCCAAGGTTAACTGGTCTACAAGACATTGGTTCTGTCTGACCAAACAATCAGGAATCAATACGAGTGTGGCTCATTCACAATGCAGTCCTCCAGTTTACTCAATGCGAGCACCATCGGGTTCAATTGTTCACATTTGGGCCTGCGAATGACAAACCTTTAGGCTCTAGACCTTCCGGAGTATCAAGTCTACAACGGTTCTAACAGTGACATTCCGTGATCACCAATGTACACATCAAACTGTTCTTTGGCTAACACTATCTAGCCATGTGTTCCTAGAATGCGTTATATGGGTGGTGCGATCAATCGAAGCAACCTAGTGGTCGTTTACTTGTCCTAACATCTTTCAGCAATTGGAGGCCACAATTTGGAAAGGCTGCCCTCTCTGCTCAGCATCCGGACCTATCCCCTTAGACTTGCATCGGCTTACAAGGGCTTCCGAAAAGTACGGTCCAGCTCAAACAGCAGGTGGTATTATTTGTCCTACACAAGGATCTGTCGGCGTAGTTCGATGTGAGGGAAGAAACCAGATAGGGGTACCGACCTAATGTATGCTCCGTCACAGATATTACATAATAGGCATCGTATGCAAAAACGCACTACCTAAACGAGTGTCAAGTGCTCAACCTCATTTCAGGAGCTTGCGAGCTTGTCACATGTACCAAACTAACGGTCCTCAACGAGGGTGGAGCAACCGTAGGATGTTTTACGGCTCTTTAACAAAGGTCGACTTAGACTACGCCACGGAATTCAGCTTTGTAACTTGATCACTTACAAACTACTGGTCAGTAGGTAGGTTTGTCAATTAACTCGAGCACAACATTCAGGGAATTCCATACCTGTATAAACTTGTGGATAAATAATCTGACTTATCCAAGGACGTAGGATGTGAAAAGCAATGCATTCTTACAAGAAAGGTTTGTTGGACTTTCAGGATCTACTTACTCCATGAAGCAGGCCGAAAGCCCTAATGCTATCCAACAAAACTTATATGTCCACGCTGGTCTGCTTGAAAAATAGTCAGTCAGATCAAGGGGTTAACTGACTCGATAGTATGAAGCGGTCAAATATACATGAGCAAGTGGTAAAATAATGAATACACGCCCAGATTACTTACTAACACACCGACTCATTGGAAAAACAAGTGTTAACGAAACAACTACAAGTGAAATAGAATAACAGCATATCTACAATATTTATTCCAAAATGAACAGGAATAAGGTGTTGTAATAAAAGGCAACGAGTAAAGTAAAGCCCCACGAAAATGGCGGTTCACAGAAGTCCTTGCCGTTTCAAATCCTCATATGTCTTGCGCGATACCACATTGCCCGAATTATCCTCCAGCTCCTCCTCAACATCTGGTCGCCAGCGTTCGGATTCCTTCACAGTGCGAATTCGTTGCCACAGGGCAAGTGCGTCCTCGATTTTGGTAACATGAGCAAAGTGGATGGTGTTCGGGATACCCAGACAACGCATGCCGTGAGCATGACGCCATTCGGAAAAATGTTGTTGGAAAGCCTTGGGTCCGCGATAGGTAACATTGCCACATATCTCACAGCTGTAGTACATGTTGAGTCCGTGAAGCTTGTATAACCAGTATGGAATAGGCTGTGCGGAGTAAAGGGAAAATAGTTTGTATGAGACATACAGTGCAACTTTTCCGAACCTGGAGATAGAACAGATACAGAAAACAATCAAAAATTGTTGGTAACATATTCCTGCTCTTCTCCAGAAAACATTCGGACGGCACTTCGAAACCGACAGGTATTCCTTGAAGAGGTATCCCTAAACTAATGAAAAGTCCTAAACCTGCCAGCATTTCTCGGCTAAAAGCTCTGAAACAATCACGTGTCGCTGTATGACTTCTGACTATTCTTTTATGTTAGCATTAACACTAAAAGACAAGTCACCAAGTGGATGGTTGAGCTCCGTCCAATTTACATCGTTTTCATATTAGTCTTGATAAGATCCCCCAAAACAATTTATATGATAACACACCATGAATCTTGAAGAGTCTCGATGGAAACCTGCAAAAAATGAAGGTCCCACGTGAAGTCCGAGGGGTATCAAGTGATATGAAACCCATAGAGTTGCAGACCCCCTAGCGCATCTTAATATGACAGTAGAATACTATTGGATTTTGGTCGAGACTTTAAGATTCTTCTCAGTCCATCTTTGCGATTTTATCAGAACACTCTATGAAGGATACTAGGGTGTCTTAACACGAGAAAGAGGAAGAGGGAATGCCGTTTTTTTTAGTCATCATGTCGAGTCTGTATGTGCTCTGAGGTTTCTTTGTATTCTCGAAACTTTTACAGCTATGGGTACTGCCTTAGAACATCGTTAGTGGTGTTCGTCCTCCCAGTGATACGTATAAGTACTATTCGCACTCTTAATAACATATTTGGGCTGATACTTGGAATACCGCTACGCACCAGACCTTGAAGAGCGATTCTTTAAGCAATCCGTCCGGACTGGCATCCATCATGCGGGCACTGCCGATAGGTTCACCAAATTGGGTAACTTGGTATCAGGATTAGTCAAGTGACACTTATAAAAACGATTTACTGTTGACGACAACGCGTCACCACTGACGCATGACGTGTTCGAATTGGGGTGATTTGTTGGACCAGCCTGTGCGGTGAATTAGTCAGCTGTTTCTGACCTGTCCAAGCAGTGTCATGGCCGGAGGCGCACAGTGGGCGGTAGCCTAACACAAAGCAGTCTCATGCTAACAACGAAGGACAGCGAAAGTGTAGTCAGTTTATTCAGATGTGCTACGGTCAGGTGACCTACTGGATCACTCATCACTTAGGAATGGCACAAGAGGAGGACGGTAGCGCTTGTCAAGATAAGCTGTATACCCGTTGTTTACCCGCAAAACCAGTGACGCTATCGTATCCCGTTGCATCACACAAATAAAGGGACATGCAATACATAGACCACGCTCCGTGATTAGTACAGCGCAACAGACAGCTTGTTACGCTGACCAATTCCTATATCGAATCTGCGAAGCGCTCCATAAAACAACCATAAAAGACCTACCTTTCCATCCCAACCCAGAGGTAAATTTTTTGGATTGTAAGGAATGTCATCTTCCTCATCGTCACCGCCGGCGTTTCCGGAACCATCTGCATTCCCAGCCTTATCTGCATCCGCATCATCTTCGTCTCGTTCAAAACCAACACGCGCCTGGCGCCTTTGCACATTTTCAATCGTTGCCTCTCGGATTTCTTTGAGCAGTTCACTCAAGCGATAAATTCGTGCCTCCAGGACAGCAACTTGGCGATGTTTCTCACTAAGCGCGCTGCAAAAAAGGAACCGATCTTCAGAACAAGTTCAACTAACAGACGACAACCATTTGTCGATAAAAAAGGGATCCAACAACTCACGCGGGCATGTGACCCCAGGCGGCTGTCTTTGCAAACCCCTTGGTTGCTCGTTGCTTTGTTACAAACATCTCAGCCGGAAGCTCCTCCAAAGCCTTGCCTTTTGTAGACCATAGCCGTTTGGCTCGCTCTTCTAAAGTACCTCCACACTTGAGACCCAAAGCCAGCAAAGCCGACTTTAGACGATCCAAACCTAAGGAGGCCAACTCCTCCCAGGTAGTGAAAGCAGTCAGATCGAGATGAGCCCCGCCATGACTCAGAGCTGGGGCAGCTTCACGTCCCCAACCTGGGAAAGTTCCCTGTGCCCACTCCGTTTCGAACTTCGCCAGCGCATCTTTCGTTTCCTATAAAGAGGTAACGGATATCAAGAACGGCAGTACAGAATATTAACCCTTTATGTAGCAGATATTTTGCAGGTGATAGAACTGTCATTAAGTGGGACAGATGAAATTAGTCCTCGTGCGCAAACCCCTGGGAAACCGAATCAGCTTTGGAGCTGCAGAACACCAATCACAGCATCAGCCTCAATCAAACCAAGAAAAGGAGCGTTGTTGGAAATATCAGTATCCCCGAAAACCGTTTACCTGTCGAGTCATTACCGAATTTGTTTTGTAAAAATTTTAAATTTCGCGCCTTTTCCGCCATGTTGCACATTATTCCAAAAGGACCGCACTTCTTCCCTATTGGCCAGTTGCACTTTGTGTGCTAATGATTCTATCTTCCCCAAGGTCACTCCATCTATATATATATATATGCTCCCGCTGTACTTCGCCTTTGGTTGAGGCAGTAAAAGCTCCCCTGCGAAGGTCCGGTCTTCTTCTCTCTGCGCTAGGAGTGGTTGGACTCGTGTCATAGCTGGGGATTTGTGCGCTCGTTCTCAAGCCGATGATCGTACCCGTTCAGATACATAACAAGCGTCCCTTGGGTATCATCGGCAGGGCAATCAACCTTTTTCAGTCATCTTGGATAGGACCGACTTTTCTTATTATTGTACCGAGCTACGTCCAGGTGACACAAGGCTTGACGACGTACGCTCGCTGGTACTGCGATAGCGAATACAATATCCTCCGAAGAGCGCTCACTCCTCAGGAATGCCCAAAGGAACATTCGCAAACGAATACAATGTACTAATTCACCGAGAAAGGGTCAATTCTCAACGAAGGTTGCATCCCTTTTTCCAGTAAGGTTTTTTCTATTGAGTTTAGATAACTATGTTCAGTGGAGCATCATGTTCCATCGACAATCTCCATAGCATGGCGTCCGTATGAGCCATGGCTGCCTTCCTCTTGTGTTAAAAAAGGTGCCCGAGTTCCCATTAAAGGTTGCCTTCTAATGTGACGCATGTCTCACACGAGTAACTACCAAAGCAAATTGTAAAAAACACAACAGCCAAGCTTACTTCGTCCAAATCCACGATTGGTCGTGCACGAGAGAGGAAATCTTCCAGATAAGCCAACAAATCTTCAAGGTACCTAGAAAAAAGGTGACAACGAAACAGGCGAAACCTACGCTTTATAGGCAATCCCTTTTTTGTCACGAGCAATGTCGTATAGTCGGTCAAAGAAGGATATGTAAGTAAGGTAATCAATGCGCTACATTTGAATATGAGATATGCTGAAAAGGGACATACTGGTACACCTTTCACGTTCAAGTATTTTTTGTAGATATCATGCAAATCCAAGAATCTGCCATAGCCTTCTTCATCGGAAAACTCGATTAGCGTTGCATTGGCTTCCTCTGGTTTCTCGCGCATTTCTCTGTACTTTTCGAATTCTGTGGACATGGGCACACATATCTATGGGAGAAAGTATTAGCATGGGTGTGTGACCAACTTCGTCCGGATGTTTTCGGTGAAAGTCCTTGATCTGTTTCAACCGATCGTAAAATTCGTTAAACTCGTTTGGACCAGACAAGGCTTGTATGTCCATTTTGCGCATGCTAATGGTGAAAAAGTGGAAGACAGGTATGACAGCAACATTAATAATGCTAGTAGAAACAATAACATAATAATGGTAGCAGCTCCGAATAGTAGTGCAGCTAGTGGTGGCGAACCTTAGTCATGTTTATCAGCACTTCTCTAAGTTTCAACGTAGTTCATAGGGTGCTGGTTCTCACATGTTTCAAATGGCCCGTGGGTTGCCTCGCACATTTTAAGATTTGGCCCACTAACGTCATAACAGACTGAGTTTCTCCAAATATGGGGACCGGCTAC
The DNA here is from genome assembly GCA_004794785.1 of Opisthorchis felineus. Taxonomy (NCBI): domain Eukaryota; kingdom Metazoa; phylum Platyhelminthes; class Trematoda; order Opisthorchiida; family Opisthorchiidae; genus Opisthorchis; species Opisthorchis felineus. The sequence continues at coordinate 719,721 of SJOL01006493.1, forward strand.
AACAGGAGACAGTTCATGTCTCGTTGCTAAGTCATGGACTGCCCACCTCTCCGTCGTCTCCATGCTGTACAAGGCTGGACGAAGAGGGCTCTATGAGGCAAACGGTCCTCTGGCATACGAAGTACGTGGCCTAACTACGGTAGTCTGTGGAATATGACCAACTGATCGACTGAGGGAGAGTGAGCTTTCCAGAAAACCATCTGGCATACTTCAGCATTACTGATCCGATGTTCCCACCAGACTCGCATAATGCTTCGAAGGCACCGATGGTCAAACACAGAGTATCCAAAAATCTTCCGCATGCAGCGGACACGTCTCTGATCCATACAGTAGGACAGAACAAGCAGTGGTATTGCAAACTCTACCCTCGACAGACAGGCTGATGTTACGTCAGTGCCACAAATGTCTGAGGCTGGCAAACGCTGCGCTGGCCTTTCCAATTGGGGTAGTGATTTCACCCTTCGCCAGTCTGCCGAGGCTTATGCAGCTGCCCGAAACATCGATAGGTTTACCTGCAAACATGAAGTTTGGGTCTGATCTCACCCAGTCTTTCAGCATCACTATAAACTGTGCATGTATGAATCACATGCCGAACTGTGCGTTAGAATTATTTAGGTCACCCAAGAAATCCAATCCACGAATAACAATATCGTCGGCGCACTCTATGAGCGAACGACCAGGGGGAACTTCGATCCGCAGGCAGATAAAGACTCCAGCAGCACATCGAGTACGAAGTCAAAGGGATGACGGAAGGTATCACTGACACCACTGGATGCAGTGAACTCAGAAGAGAGCCTGTCGTAGACGCACACGTCAATGGAAGACATATAAAAGCTTTATAAGAGACAAGAATTTATAATGAACGCCCTTCGTCACCAGACACTGTCACAGTTCCAGACGATCGACGGAAGCAAAAGCAGCTTCCAATTCAAGAAAAATAACCATTGTTAGTGTTGGGGATATCAATATCCCCAAAAACTCTGTATCTTTGTGTGTGCGAACGAACTTCCGGCATTTTCAAGGTCAAACTATGGATATATATATATATATATATATATATATATATATATACTGTCATTTTTCTGTTATTGCCTGTTAATCGCCTGTTGTTCGGAGCATTACATTTGTGTCCAAGGTTTTGTCTCCTTACTATTCTGCTGTAGTAGGAGTCGGGATCAGGCAACATAGATGAGGATAGAATATCATCACCGTCCGCGCATATTATTGTTTGCTCGCTGCGTTATCGAAACATAACATCTTTGGCGACGCAAGATGGAGGCAGATCAACTCAAAGTAATGTTTGAGCAACAGCTGCAACTCATAAAAGTATTTACGGAGCGACTATCAACTACATCTTTTGCTTCACCGGCTGCGTCGAGCGTCCCACAGTCGGTTGACGGAATTGCTGGCAGTATCAACGAGTTTTGCTATGAACCCTCGGCTGGTATAACGTTTGATGCTTGGTTTCGTCACTATGAAGACCTGTTCTGGGTCGACTTTTCAATTCAGGATGATAGTTGGAAGGTTCGCCTCCTGCTCCGAAAACTTGGACCCGCAGAGCATGATAAGTACACTAGGTATATTCTTCCAAAGAACCCACGTGACTTCACTTTTGATGAAACGGTTCACATGCTATCGCAAATATTCGGCGAGTAAACGTCAATTTTCAACATCGGCTATTGATGCCTGAAGCTGGTGAAAAGTGACGCAGACGATTTCCTCACCCTTTCTGGCATCGTGAACCGGGAATGCGAACGGTTCAAACTCCGATCGTTAACGGGAGATCAGTTCAAGTCCCTGATTTTCATATGCGGTCTACAATCCCCGAAGGATGCAGAAATCCGTACCCGACTCCTCAGCCGCATCGAGAAGGACCCATCGATGACGCTGCAGGCCATCACCTCGGACTGTCAACGATTGCTTAACCTGAAGCATGACACCACGATGGTCCAACTTGGGGGTCATGGCGGTTCCGAAGTTCATGCAGGCTACGCAGCAGCTTCGCCCTGTCAATACTGGCCCGACCAAATAGGCCTCACATTATTCTGGTCCGAAGCAAAACAAAGGTCCAAAGAAGACACCAGCTTCACAATGTTGGCACTGTGGAGCCTGGCACTTCGTCAGGTTCTGTCTCTACAAGCAGTATCGGTGCCGCCAATGTAAGTCCGTGGGACACAAAGATGGGTATTGTCAGTCACGGATGCATACGGCCTCTGGTGTTTCAAAGCCGTCATGACGCGTCCGTCCCAAACCAAAATCGAATCCTGTTGGCTCCTCTCTCAGTTTGCTGGCTACTCTCCAGATCAAAACCCCAGGTCACCGAAAGTATCTCACAGTCACCGTCAATGGTCATCCAGTCCGTCTGCAGTTGGGCACTGCGTCGGACATTAACATCACTTCGGAGAGGCTTTGGCGCACTCTCGGGCAACCTCCGATCAGACAAGCCGCTCGAACTGCTACCAGTGCCTGCGGTGGAGAGCTAAAACCTTCCGGTGAGCTCCAGTGCTGTGTATCTTTTCGGGGAACTACATTCGTGGGGTCGTATTATGTAACGGCAGCTGAGCTGAACTTATTGGGTCTTGATTGGTTCGATCGCTTGGGGTTAGCCGACATTCCAATCAGTCATTTGCAGTACACTTCAGTCTTCCACGGCGCATCCAGATCATGCATCCGACTTTATCAAGCGATTTCCAGTTGCTTTCCGATCCGGTCTCGGTCAGTGCACTGCGACGCAAGCAGTCTTCCACCTCCTTCCAGGTGCTACGCCAGTCTTCCGTTCAAAGAGATCAGTTCCGTACGCTTCCCTCCCACTGGTAGATGCCGAAATTCAACGGCTGGGACAACAGGGCGTTCTGTTCCCTGTATCCTACTCCGCCTGGGCAGCGCCGATCATCGTGGTGAAGAAACCCAACGGTGACATCCGCATATGTGCCGATTTCTCAACCGGCCTAAATGCAGCTCTCAAGCTGCACCACTATCCACTGCCAGTGCCTGACGACCTATTCACTGTTCTGAACGGTGGGAAGTACTTCGCGAAAATCGACCTTGCTTAAGCGTATCTTCAAGTTGAAGTCGCACCAGAATCACGCCCACTGTTGACAATCAACACACACCGCGGGCTGTATTAATACACCCGTCTCCCGTTTGGCGCCAAAACCGCCCCAGCAATTTTCCAGCAGTTGATGGACACCATCCTTTCTGGCATTCGGGTGTGGTCGCATACCTGGACGACGTGCTGATCGTTGCTGTTTCACCCGAAGAGCTGTTTGATCGGATCAATGCCGTCTTGCTGCGCAGTCAGGACAATGGCCTCCGCCTCCGTCCTGAGAAGTGTCAATTCTTCTTGAAAACAGTGAAGTATCTTGGTTTCATCTTCAACTCCTCTGGTCGTCATCCTGACCCAGAGAGCGTTCGAGTTATACAGCAGATGTCACCTCCTAAGGATGTCCCATCATTACGTTCCTTTTTGGGGTTAATCAGCTATTATTCGGCATTCTTGCCTTCGCTACACGACATTCGACACCCACTAAATCAATTGCTTGGGAAGGACGTCCCTTGGCGCTGGTCAGAAGAATGCGAGGAAGCGTTCTGCAGGCTAAAGGCGATGCTCAGTTCCGATCTGCTGCTGACCTACTACGACCCAAAGCTACCGATCGTCATGGCAGCTCCTACTTTTGACTCCCTACTTTTGGAGTCGGTGCCGTCATTCTGCACGTCCTCCCGGACGGATCGGAGAAGGCCATCATGCACGCGTCGAAATCACTAACGCCAGCAGAACAGCGTTATGGACAGATAGAGAAAGAAGCTTTGGTCTTGGTGTTCGCCGTCCGGCATCTCCACAAGTTGTTGTACGGTCGCCGTTTCACCCTACTTACTGATCATAAACCCTTACTGTCTATTTTCGGTTCAAACGAAGGTTCCCGCACACTGCCAACCGCCTTCAAAGGTGGGCGCTTATCATGCTGGGCTACGACTGATATTCAGTATCGTCGCACCACCGACTTCGGTCAGGCCGATGCATTATCTCGCCTGATCAGCAATCAGCCAACTCACGGAGAAGACACGGTTATTGCGCAGGTTGCTCTCGAGGACGTAGCCGGTCTCCAGTTAGTCCAGACTGTTCGTGCATTACCTGTGACAGTGACAGAGGTTTAACAAGCTACCATGGCTGATCCGACGCTTCAGAAGGCGATCCAGTTCGTGAATTCTCGATGGCCTCCGAACCTCAAAGATGATTGCCTTCGACAGCTCCTTCATCGACGAGATGCACTGTCGGTCGTAAATAATTGCTTAATGTTTGGAGATCGCGTCGTGATCCCTCAATCTTTACGCCATCGAGATGGTTCAAGTGGCTAGAGCGCGAATCTACTAACCGGAAGGTCCGTGGTTTGAACCCGGCCTATGCCTCTCGACTTCCCCTGTCTAGGCTCAGGCAACCTGGCAGTATCCCAGCCCTCGTGCTCCCTTTGGGTGGAATGGCAGCTAGGCACCGAAAGGGTGCTACAGCTGAACGATTTATTTTGATTTACGCCATCGAGTCCTCCGTCAGTTCCATTCTGGGCATCCAGGAATAAACCACATGAAGTCAATAGCTCGCGGTTACACATACTGACCGCACATGGACCAGCACATCACTGATTTTGCAAAACGTTGCTCCCGATGCCAACAAGCTGCCAAGAACCCGCCATATCAACCAACGGTTCCCTGGCCTCGACCTGAGAAGCCTTGGTCCACATTTATTACGCAGGACCGATACACGGCACTTCCTATTTGGTTTTGATTGACGCTTTTTCCAAGTGGCCAGAAATCATTCCGGTGTCATCTCCAACAATATCTAGTACGCTGCGTGTGTTATTCAACATTTTCAGCCAGCATGGTTTACCGGAATCCATCGTCTCAGACAATGGTTCGCAGTTCACCTCCGCTGAGTTCCGCGAGTTTTGCACTCGACATGCTATAACGCACGTTCGTTCACTACCGTACCACCCGCAATCGAATGGTCAAGCAGAAAGGTTCGTCGACACATTCAAGAGAACCTTGCTTAAAGCTCGAGGGGAGACATCCGTCGAAGCCCTTCAGAGATTCCTGTTTGTGTACCGAACGACCCCGAATGATGCTTTGGCGAACCACCAGTCACCTGCAGAGGCACTCATGGGCCGTAAGCTGAGAACTCTGCATTCTTCCATGTTGCCAAAACAGTCTACGGAGTCAAGGTCTATACCGATGGCAGCTGGAGCTCCATTCAAGGTGGGAACGCTCGTACTTGTCCGTGATTATCGCCCGGGACACGATGCGTGGATTACAGGTCGCATCCTGAGCAAACGCGGTAGTGTGATGTACGACGTATCAGTTAGTCAAGACACCTGGACCAGACATCAAAACCAACTCCGCTTTAACAGCACGCCGGAAACTCCAGTATGTTCGGGTACCGTACCGTTGGACATATTGCTCGATACTTTTGAGCTGAAAGCTGATGCAGTTTCGAAAGAAGAGAGTGTGACCGGCAGCTCAGTGCTTGATCCAGCACTTCTTCCCAGGCGATGTACAGACCGACGCCACCGCCAGCCAGAACGTATCCAGGTCGACCCACGTCGAGCTTGTTACTGACTTTTCACAAGGGGAGGTGTTGGGGATATCAATATCCCCAAAACTCTGTATCTTTGTGTGTGCTAACGAACTTCCGGCATTTTCGAGGTCAAACTATAGATATATACATATGCGTTGTCATTTTTCCGTTATTCGCCTGTTGATTGCCTGTTGTTTGGAGCATTACAGTTGTGTCCAAGGTTTCGTCTTCTTACTATTCCGCTGTACTAGGAGTCGGGATCAGGCAACATAGCTGGGGATAGAATATCGTCACAGTCCGCACATATTATTGTTTGCTCGCTGTGTGATCGGAACACAACAGTTAGTCATCGGGAGGAATGCCGCAGTCCCAGTACCCGTCACAAAATGAAGATATGATCGATACAGCCTTTACCACGACAAGATTCAGCTTGATTCTCGAGAATCTGACCTTCTTGATGATGGACCAACCTGCGTAGGATAAGAGAAATAACACTGGAAGCAAATTCAACTAGACTGATGTCCCGGAGGTTTTCGAACGATGTTCATGCAACATTTTTGAATATGAAAATCACTGTCGAGGCGCCCCATTCTGTCGATATTCCTTCCGTATTCCAGATATTTTGGAGTGAAGTCGCCAGGTCAGCCACAAGAGGCCCACCACCTGTGAACAGTACACAATGTAAAACCTATGAACTAGTTACACAGTTGTGCCTCGGTGGTTAAAGGATGAACTTGCTGACCAGAAAGTCCATGGTTCGAACTCAACCAACTCAACTCAACCTATGTACTTCGATCGCTCTTGTCTAGGCTTGGACAACCTGGCAGTATCGACACACTCGTGTATCCCTCGGGTGACATGGCAGCTACGGGCCGAAAGGGTGTTACCGTTGAAGGATTTATTATTATCATTATTATTATTAAACTGAATGCAGACTTCTGTTATCGGTGGGCTACTGGTGTTCACTAGGGTTCATATGGTCCTTTCACAAGTTAAGTTGATGAGGGCTACCCAAATTGTTCTTCGAAGCGTTCAGCTCATCGTTCAAGACTAAGTTTGTCAGAAGTGAGGTTCCATCCTTTTCGCAGGTCGCTTCGCTAATACCAACCCCTTCAGAGCATCTGATAGGATCAGCTGGAACAAGATGCGGCTATTTCTCGTCGCTGAAGCTGTATCCGTTCCCCGGAGCTTCGCTATCTATCGGCGTTTTCTGCAATGTTTAGGTTCCTCACTATTCGGTGTTTGAGGATGTATGCGCGCGATCAGTCGTCTGTCAGTATGGTTTTCCTGACTTCATTGAGACCTTCCGATCGTGATGACACGCAGTGTTCATTGGGGTGTGCGAATAGGACGGCCAGAAACTGGAGGAAAGACCATTCCAAAAGTTGTGACCAGGGTTTGTATCACTTTTTTCCAGTCGCCTTCTAAATCATTATTCTTATCATTGTGATTGCTTAGTTCTAAGAGGTTTTCAGTCAACCCAGTTTGATATTGTGGCGCTATGGAGACACTGCAGATGGTTGACTGAATGGCCATGCATCAAACAGTGTATTCCCGAGGGCAAGTGAATTGATATGCATGCCCACGCAATGCCGTGGTCAATGACAAGTGGTTTACTTCAAGACCAACGACGATCACTTATTGAAGCCCACTACCGGCAGCACATAACTGGAGAAATCGCCCTCTCGGTCAGCATTAACCACGAATCGGTCACCAAGATGTTTTCCTCAGGACTTAGTCCTGAGTATTTATATCGCTTGCTAGAATCACGATACGTATGCTTCTTTCTGGCCGAAGCAGTCATGATAAACCTCGATACAAGTTGTCTTTCTCAGCCAAGAGGCTGTCGTCTGCCGATGCACATGCTGGCACAAAAAATAAGCACCGTTTATCGTGTCGAGATGCATCGATCTTAATTGAGCCAGCCAACCTAACGGCACAAAGACGACTGAGATCCAGTCCATTGAAGCACATTCAGCTCTCAAAACTCTAACGCTGTAGATACCACGAGCCATTGCATCAGGATCATATGACAATCGGAGTGTAAAGTGCGAGAGATCTATGTTCAGTTGGAGCGGTTTGAGGTGTACGACCGAACTGGAGTCCTGTTCGCGTGTTTCAGAGACACTGTGTACAGACATTGAATGCCATAATATGAAACAGATCCTTTGAATTTAATGAAGATTTATTTTGGTTCATTTCACTGGGCAGGAATTTAGGTTCAAAGCAACGGTTAGTAGATTGACGGCTAAATGAATCAGAAAGACTTGGTGAGTGTGTGGGCGAATAATACCTCCCAGTTACCTAACCCGAAAAAGGGAGTTTGCTTGAAGTACACCACCCCGAGCGTTTGACTCAAACGTTTGATCCACGGGACAGTGGGAGGATGTAGGGAACTTTGCCCCAGCCTGTGACTCAAAAGTCCGAACCCTAAAGCAGTGTTTGCTAGGATATTCTCTCCCGAAGCTACTGACTGAACAGTCTGGCCCACTTGGCTGCATCGGGACTGGTCTGGTCAGAGGGCAAAAGCATTAGGACAAAGATGCCTGGCTTTTGACGCTCTGAAGCACAACAGATGCGTTTACAGCCACATCAAGCTTACGTTAGGGCTTATTTGTTTTTCAGCCTTAGTGGACATTTCGCCGGCGGTCGCACCAACCTCCGGGTGACCAAAGTGTACGGTTTCAAGACCGACCTTTTCAAAGCCACCCTTCGGTGGAAGGCAGCATCGCTGCCTCAAAAAATAGTGAAATGGTGTCCGCTTTGGTGAGGCCCCTTACTGGTATCACAACCCTAGTACAGCGAACAGTACGACTTTACCAGCTTAGCACGACTTCTCGCAGTAAATAGACTCGTTGTTCTTCATGTGACTGCCCTTTTTTCGACTTCCTGGCATAGGTAGAACTTAAGGAAATGAATTCCAACCAGCGTACCTATCAAGATCATTGCAATACTCAAACCGGACAACCACAAGGAGATGACAGCTTTCGGTCGGGGTGCATACACTCACTGCATCAAACAGTTCATGACTATTTCACAAGCAGACAGAAAAGCCTAACTAGAAATGCGTGGACTGTTCGTGCTAAACAAGCTCGCTGGGACTACTAAGGACAGACCTCACAAATCCACATAACAAATTAGGACACCGGACTACACGCATCCTCCAAGGGTGCTCGCCAGGAGTTATTAACGAGCATGACTGTATGTCACGGAAAGGGCTAGAACATGGGCTTCGCTTCTAAGCAGATCCTTGTTATTCAAAACCGTCATGTGATGAGTCTTCAAGCGATTCAACGAAAGTGCTGGACTAGGCTGGAGTGCTCATCCAGTTTGTTAGGCTACAATAAGAAACCAGGTATCGACTTTCGTACACGCAACGTTAGCAATAGTTAATAATAGTATAGGGCATGCAGCCCATCGAAAAATTGGTGTTCATTACTTAGACAATGTGTCAAGTTCCGTATATGACTTACCCATCTTTGTCATCATATAAGTCACGCAACTCCCTGGTCAATTCCAAATAACGCTGCAACAAAGCAGTTGGTGCAAGAAAAAAAGTGAAACTTACGTCGTACATGAGACGGACGCGGAATTCTGAGTTGAGCTTTTCCTTATGCTGAATTTAAAAGATTAACAGACAGCAAAAGGAGTACATACTGTCGCACCGTTATAAAGCATTTCCTTTGTGAGCTCATTAATGAGGCGTTCACGTTCCTCGTGATAGCGTCGTTGTTGTTCCAGTACAGTTTCCATGATGGAATTAGAGCTAAACGGGATGAAAACAAGACCGTACTGTAGGCAACCAGCAACGACAAACGCAAAGACAAAACTATAACGACCGAGAAATCGAGGAAATAACAGTTTCGTAAGACGAAACTTTGGGGAAGCATTTGCGTCATAAGGACCACGGTCTTCGAAAGTTTACTCAAGAAGCAACCAAACCCTAGCATTACAGAAGATGTTGCCTAATTTCAGCCATTTCTTCAAAGTTATCTCCGCACAGGAGGATGAAAAACATCACACTCAGGCTTTGGGGAGAACCAGCATAACTGGTAATATGAGTACATGAGCAATCGTACAAGGCATATCGTAAAAGGACTGAGATTAGATAGAGTTGGTTCCGAAGTAAAGACAAAACACGGCAAGTCTGGTAAAGACCTATGCGGTTCTGAGCGGTTCTGTTGCATACTACAATCCTCTTAACAGCACTTACAAAAGTGAATTTAACAGAATGGAAAGCCACATAAAATGGTAACAGAAAGGGTAAATAAACTAAACATATCTCATGCAGTCTGTTAGGATGAACTCCGCCTCAAGTGCCAATGTCAACATTATCGCAACTGGGGACAGCGAGATACCATTGTAAGGAGGGAAACCCCTCTCTGCGGAGTTGTTTATTAGAAAACGCCAACTAAACAGTTACAGACTATTGGACAGGAAGGTTAAACTCTCAGTTGCATGTTGTTTTTTAAAAAAACGGAATATCCATCTTCTTCTCGAACGCGTCTTCTTGAACTCTCCTGGATATTCATTGACTATCGCACAATTGCAAGCAAAAACTGCAAAGTAGTTCCACAAATTCCGTAATAAATCCCACCTTCCATTAGATCAAGGCGAAGTTACGAGAACACACATACTACTCGCATGCGTCATCAGTAGTACCCACCGTTACACACCTTCACCCTTTAAAGGTTGCTTGCATGCCACTGATTTCCATTTACCTCCGTTGGGTCGGCTCCGGCAGCTGGTCTGTTCGGCAACTCTTCGGGTGTATCATGCCACTTCCGAAGCTGAGTCCCATTTACTCTTTTCGATCCCCGACCGTCTTGAATTGTATAGACGTTCCCCCGGCGGTCGGTAACGACAAACGGACCTTGCCATCGGCTGCCCAGCTTCCGCGATCCCAGTCCACTCCTTCCAGGATTCTGATGATCCTTCCACTTAACCTTCGCGCCTATGGGGAATGGTCGTGCCTTTCTACTTGCCGTTTTCTGTCTAGTCCTTTCCTGAGCGGCGGACAAGTTTTCTCGAGCTTTCCTCCTTTCCTCTCCTAGCTCCTCTGGAGACAAGTGTGTTGCCGGCCATAACCCAATTTCCTGATCAACTGGAAGGCGCGGATGTCGACCGTACATCAGCATGAACGGGGACTTGCCTGTGGTTGGCTGTATGGAAGCCCGATGAGCGAGCAACACCATCGGCAGGTTCACTTCCCAATCACCTCCTTTGGCCGCTAGCCACTCCTTGATCGTTCGGTTATTGCGTTCTGTAAGACCATTTGTTTGCGGGTGGTATGGTGCCGTCCTCAGCCGTCTGATGCCCAGCTTCTGCAAGCAACTCCTAAACTCTTCGCTCTCGAAGCAAGGCCCTTGATCCGTTAGAATCATTTTTGGCACCCCGTGGTTGGCCACGATGTGACGCATTACCACTCCGCTGATTGTCGTCGCCCGTTGGTTTGGCACGGCTGCCGCCTCGACCCACCGCGACAGGTGTTCTGTCATCACCACGATATACTGATTTCCACTGGTTGTCACCGGAAAGGGGCCCATGACGTCCACAGACCATAACTCGCCGATTTCTGATACAGGAATGGGTTCCATGGGATTGGTTACCCCTGTCGTATCCCCTTTCATCAGTTGGCACCGCTTACAGGACACCACATAATCCATCACCTCACTTCTCATCCCGGGCCAGTAGGCCCTCTGCCGAAGTAAGTCGTATGTCTTGGTGCACCCTGTGTGTGCCATTTCGTGGCATTCGACGATCAGCTTCCTTCTCAAGACGCGAGGTATTACGGGCAGCACAACATCAGAATCAGTGTCGTTCCAAGAAATTATGCCAGCCTCACTCAGACTCAATCTATCAAAGTGACTCTGGAACATTTGCAATTCCTTGTCTCCGTCTCCGTTCTCAATATTCCGTCCATCCAACAAGGAGGCTGCAACCTTCCGTAACACAGGATCCTGCCGTTGGAGTTGCACCAACCTCCCGGGATCCAGTTCGACGACGAGGCTATTGGCACCGATCATGATCCTGGGGGCCTCATCTTCAGCCTCTGGTCTTGACAGCCAATCAGCCAGGTGATTCTCCTTCCCTGGCACGTGCCGGATCGTAAAGTCGTACTCTTGCAACCGGAGTGCCCATCGCGCGAGCTTTCCGCGAGGATCTCTGGTGGTCCTGATCCACTCCAGGGGTTTGTGATCAGTCTCGACATGAAATCTTTGTCCAAGCAGGTATGGCCTCCACTTATCCAGGGCCCAGACGATCGCTAAACATTCTTTCTCAATAGTCGAGTACTTCTGCTCAGCGTTAGTCAGGACGCGACTGGCATATTCGATAACTCCATGCCTCTGCTTCAGGACAGCGCCGATACCGCGGTCGCTAGCGTCCGTTGCAACAGTAAACATCTCTCCGACCCTGGGCAGTTTGAGGGTCAGTTGCTGATCCAGCATGCGCGCTTTGACACGTTCGAAAGCCTCGTGTGCTTCCCTGGTCCATTCGAACTTCCGATTTTGCCCAAGCAAGTCGTACAGTGGAGCAGCAATCGTGTTGAAATCTTGGACAAACCGGCTGTAGTATGCTGCTCGCCCAAGAAACTGCCGTAGGGATCGCTTGGAATTGGGAACAGCACAGTCCTCGATCTTTGCCAGTTTTTCTGGCAGTGGGCTAACCTCTCCGTGACCCACTTTATGCCCCAGCAGTGTCACTGAACTCCGAGCGAGCTGTGTCTTGGCTTCATTTATCCGCAGGCCCGCCTCCCGGATACGCTTCAATACGGCCTTCAAATGAACTGCGTGCTCTGGTTCCGAATTGCTGTACACAACGATATCATCCCCGTACACGGCAACATTCTGTAGACCCTTCGTTAAACGAAGCATCAAGCGCCGGAATGTGAATGGTGCTCCCGACAAACCAAACGGCATCCGTCTAAATTGATATTGGGTGTCCCCAACGGTGAACGCCGTTTTCTCCCGGTCCTCCGCCTTGATAGATAGTTGCCAATATCCGGAACGCAAGTCGAACACCGTGAAATATCGGGAATGCTGGAGGGAATCGAAAATATCCGCCACCGAAGGGACAGCTACAACCCGATTTACGGTCAGTTCGTTCAAACGCCGAAAATCCACGCAGAACCGATACTTTCCATTTGCCTTCTTTACAAGCACAACCGGGGAGTTGTATGCACTGTTGGCCTCCTCAATTATGCCATTTTTCAACATCTCCTGCACTTGCTTATGGACCTCCTCCCGTAGATGGAGCGGCAGCGGACGGGGTCCGTAAGGTCGAAAGCATTCAGACGAGAGCGGAATTTCGTGTTCAATCCACGAGCAGAAGCCAAACGGATCCTCTTCGCCTGTGAACAATTCGGAGTATTCCTCGACCACGGATTGTACTGACGGCATGTTACAGGACGGAAGCTTTCGGACATGCAGCTCGTTCACGGCAATGCTTGGGTAACCTTCAAGCTTGACTGCGCCATACTTGGTCACCAGTTTTCCCCGCTTGAGATCAACCACGGATTCTGTGCCCCTGAGAAAATCTGCTCCCAAAATTGTCTGCTCAATGTCTGGGCTGATAAGGAACTCGTGCTGCACGGACCTGTCGCCTAGGCGCATTGAGTGCATTGACAATCCGTCAATTTTCAGTTGGTATCCACCCACTGCTCTTACGGCTAGCGCGCACGGTTTGCATACAGCTTCGTTCCCTCTCCGTCTCAGCGATACCCCTGCTCCCGTATCAATCAGACACAGCTCCTTCTTCCCGTCTATCTCGACAACGGCCTGTATAGTAGCCTGTGTGACTGCACTGATCGCAACCCACCCGGGAAAAGAGGAGTAGTCCAAAGTTTTATTATGTACAGGTGGTCGGGTATGAGGGCATTGATTCTTCCAGTGGCCATGCATGCCACACCTGTAGCATCGGCTCATTCGAGCGTGCCTCCGAGATTCCGTCTTGATTGCTGCAAGCTGTCCGGCAAGTTGGTCCACTTTGTTCTTCAGGTCCTCCACTGTTGACTCATCCCTGTTCTCCTGCGACTGCAACGTGGCCAGTGGCGCCTCGGCCAATTCCCGTGCCAGACGCACCAGGTGCTCCACACTCAACTGGCCAGTTGCTCTTGCCAACCGCAACTGGGCACGAAGCGCAGGGTGGACTCCCTCGACGAACTGTTCGGACAGCAACTGCTGGCGCGATACTCCGTCCAGTTCCGGCAAGGCCCGATCCAACAACTGCTGCAGGCTGGCGAAGAACACGGTCGGGTCACATCCAGGTCCCATGCTGGCCGTCTTGAACCGCCTCATAGCCTCCTGGCGGTCGGCCGGCGTGTCGAACTCCGCTGCAAGAGATTCCTTCGCGGCGGCCCAGTCCATCTTCCGAGGGCCTCTTCTGGCCGCATCCAGGGCCGCCTTCGCCCGGCCTCTGAGGAGGGTCTTCAGTGCCGCCAACTTACCCCTGTCGGTCTCCAGTCCTGCCGCCTCCGCAACATCCTCGAAGTCCTCCAGGAAGGTCCGCACATCCCCATCCTCGAAAGGTTGTGGCCACGGGATCCTCATCCTTATCCTGGTCACGGCACCAAATGTAAGGAGGGAAACCCTTCGCTGCGGAGTTGTTTATTAGAAAACGCCAACTAAACGGTTACAGACTATTGGACAGGAAGGTTAAACTCTCATTTGCATGTTGTTTTTAAAAACGGAATATCCATCTTCTTCTCGAACGCGTCTTCTTGAACTCTCCTGGATATTCATTGACTATCGCACAATTGCAAGCAAAAACTGTAAAGTAGTTCCACAAATTCCGTAATAAATCCCACCTTCCATTAGATCAAGGCGAAGTTACGAGAACACACGTACTACTCGCATGCGTCATCAGTAGTACCCACCGTTACACCATGAATGCCCTACTGGAAAATCGAAAGAAAGGAAAGGAGTGGGAACTTAGGCAAGGTCCTAAAATCAAGGCACCTTCCAACAGCACTCACATGAACATCTAAGTACTATTTTGTAACAATAAATTCAGCAGGATTGACCCATCATCGTCGAAAAAATAACATCAGTGTTCAACACTGAAGCTTCGTTGCCGTACAACCATAATTAATTTGGAAGCCTTCTTGGGGAGAAAAGAAAGTGAATGGAGAACCCCTTCGAGGTAACTACATCTCGACAAACTTCTTCAGGAAAACTGGACAGCAAATGACAACAAGGACGGCATTGACATCGATCAGCAACCATATCCTGCAGCGTGTCCAACCATGTACATGGGGATCAGGCGGACCCATTCCTAAGAGGCAAGTATTACCTGTATTGCTGTCAATGACGATGGTGCTGATTAAATTCAATTCATTTCAATTCAAGTTGGCAGCTATAAACCATGTACCATAGGCACATTGGAACCAGCTGCAACAGTTCCGATCACCCAGCATATGGCCGCGTGAAAAGAGCTGTGCGAGGCAGGCGGTCTCTTGGCATGCGGAGTACATGTCCTAACCAGAGTAACCTATGAAGCGTGAGTAATTCATCTATCGCGAGAGAGATCCTTCTTCCTAAGACTATCTGGTGTACCTCAGCATTGCTAATCCGATGTTCCCACCAGACCTGACTAGTGCTTCGGAAACACCGATGTTTAAACACTGACATCTTCCGTATGTCCTCTGCGCGTAGAAGCCACGTTTCTGATCCATAAAACAGTATGGATCGCACTGCCGTAGTGTAAACGCTGCCCTTGACAGACAAACTCACGTCACGTCGGCGCCATAGGTGTCTGAGGTTTGCAAAGGCTGCTCTGGCCTTTCCGATTCGAGAAGCAATCTCATCTCCAGCGAGTCCACCGGAACTTATACAGCTGCCCAGGTTAACAAATTTATCTACCACGTCAAATTTATCTACCACGTCGATTGGCTCGCCTGCAAGCATGAGGTTTGGGCTTGCTCCCACCCAGTCATGTAGCAGCACTTTGCAGGTGTGAGGCGCATGCCAAACCGTGCGGCAGAGTTAGCTAGATTATTAAAAAATCGTCTGCATTTGGGAAGGATGTCCCGGGAGCATTTAAACTCCCAAGGTTTCAGAGGCAGGCAGAGAAATTTCAAGCAGCATATCAATGATAAATGATGATGATGATCAACGACAAAGTTGAAGAGGGAAGGTGAGAAAGGACAGCCTTGTCTTACACCACTGGACGTGGTGAACTCAGGCGAAAGCTCCCCGTATACTCGTACGCGACCACGGGAGTTCCCATACAGTGCCCTCATGAGGGATAGAAATTTGGAAGGGACACCTTTGATCGCCAGACACTGCCAAAGTTGCTGACGATCAACAGAATCAAAAGCAGCTTTCAAATCCAGAAAAACGACCAACGTGGGACGCCTGAAGGAGTGGCGCTGTTCAACAATTTGTCTCAAGGTAAAGATATGGTCGATGCATCCTCGACCAGGGCGAAACCCAGCTTGATTTTCACGAATCTGTCTCTCCCGACGATCAACTTGCGCAAAATAATGCCAGAGAGCACCTTAGATGCGACGCATACCAGGCTGATACCACGATGGTTTCCACATGACGTTCTTACTCCCTTTTTGGAAAGTGGGATGACGGTCGAGGAGCTCCATTCGGCTGGTATTCTGTTTTCCTTCCAAATCTTCTGCAGTATGGTTGTCAGACTGTTCACCAGGACCTTGCCACCTTTGAAGAGCGCGGGGTGCAGACCATCCGGACCAGTTTCCTTATTAAGCTTCAGGATTGAAATCTCACGCTGATGACGATGGAATACGAGTCGCACCAACAATACCCCGATTTTTTTTAATTGCTTTCATACTTCTGTCAGATCAGAGGGTGAGGATCTCACTAGTTGCACAAGAGATAGAGGTCTGACTAACACAGCCTCATGATCAAATTTGGGAGTTGGAACATGTCAGGCGGATTGATCTCTGAAAATGTAGGCTGTTCTGACGATCTAATGTCAACCACCGCTGCCTTGCGGTTAGGTTTTGAAGCTTAAGGCTTTGACTGAGCACCCTAGTCGGCCTCCTGTCCAGGTGTGGGCACCCTGGCAGTATCCCAGCCCAACAACCGTGAATTGCACAATTACGAATATTCTTGTGCCATTTTGGCCGTCGCGTGATGCCATCAATCGGGTCGCCCTACTTACTGCATACAGCAGTCCGGGTAACGGACAACATGCTACTGTTGACCCCTCCTTTCTTTCTTTTTCACAGATACGTTCTTCTACCTTCCTCAATCTGTTGCTCGCAACATCTCCGTAGGCCTATTCCTAGGGGCTGACAAATCCAACCGCCGCCGTTAGCTTCAATACCTACAGTTGAAATGACCGCCACGGCCACATACAATTCGAAATCGACCTTCAAACCCCGACTCGCGGTTCATCCGGCAGCCTTTAAAGTTCGCACTCTGGAATAAGCCGGACAACGGATTCCTTTTGCATATATGCTGGGCTCGCTTTTTATGTTGTCGCTCTGGAACGAGCTTTCAAGACCCAAGTAAGGTTGCTGAACTGAGATTCCCATCGGTTTCCTCTCGCTTCGGGTTGTGCATCTCTGGTGCTCCAGAAGCCGCTGTGCCTAGTTCTACTGGGGTTGGTATTCTAATTCGTCGAGCTGAATGGTCTCCGATTGAATGGTTGCCCACCGATAGTCACCTCTGCGCAGTGCGTTTAGCAACGTCTGTGAGAAAATCTTGTAAACGTGTAGATAATCGCTGCCTGTTTAGTGCATCTGCTCACGCCCCAACAGACTAACCCTGATACAATCAAAGGCAGTTTCTTCTGGTGGAATGGCAGTGCTTCCTCAGTTTCTACGAAGCTCTGAGCAACCTGCTGTGGCAGGCTAAGAGCTCAGATATTGCTGTAGTCACCGGGGGTATGAATGCACAAGTAGGTACACGTAGCGCTGCTGAGGCTCAACTGGGTGGTCGTTTAGGACTGGAATCGAGACGCACTGGATAATAGATAGCACCTGTTGTAGTTATGTGCTAACCACAGGCTGTTTCTGTGCAGTACTAACTTCCAAAACAACCGGAGCTGCTTGGCCACATGACGTCCCCCACATGCAAGCCAACCTCCAGCACAAATAGACCACATCACCACTAGCTATAGGTGGCATTGGCCAACTGTTATCGCTCGTCCTGGAACCTTATGTGGATTCGGATCACGCGCTTTTTCGTTGCTTTTCAGGGGTGCCCAGGGCACGCATGCCTCGCCTGGCCTTTGAGAAGCCCTTGGACCCTGATGTGAAACACGTCTACCAGTAAAAGGACGAAAACCCTTCGCTGCGAACTTGTTTATTAGCAAACACAAACTTAACGGTTACAAACCATTAGACAAGAAAGTAAACATCTCACCTGCGCAGTTTTTAACAAGTGAACATTCTCAAGAGTCCTCTTGAACTTTTCTGGACGTTCATTGAATATTAAACAACAGTAAACGAACATTGTAAAGCGGTTCCAGAATTTCCGCAGTAACATTCACCTTCCATCGGGTGCGGGACAGAGTTTGGACATTAAACCATAGACTACTTGCATGCTTCATCAGTAGTACACACCGGTACACCAGAACCACCACATTTCGGACAACTGTCATGCTGTCTGCTTCACGGAAACGACATTCAAAGAGTTATGCTATGTGACGTCCACCGAACTGAATGTTCTTGTTCTTGACTCGTTTAACCGATGTCATGATCAACTCTGTCTGCAATGGAGTCCCCGAAATATGGCCCTAAGAGACCGGTCCCGTGCGCTTCCATGTCACAGGTCGACGCGTCTCGAGTAACAAGGCGTTTACTCTCCTATTTCTTACTCATGGGCAGCACCAATCGCCGTGGTGAAAAAGCCAAATGGGTCGATCCACTTTTGTGCTGATTTCTCAACTGGCCTCAACGCAGCACCACTACCCACTGCCGGTGCGCCATTATGAAAAACGGCAGTTGTTTTGCCTGGCTCGGCCTGGCCGACGCGTACCTGCAAGTCGAGGCTCCGCCGGAGTCCCGATCCCCACTGACCATCAACACGCACTGGGTTCTATAGGAATACAACTTTCTGCCATATGACATTAGGATAGCCCCTGGGACCTCCCAGCAATTGATGGACACGATCCCGTCTGGCATTCCTGGCTCTCCTGACAACCTGCGCACACGAATCGATATGACACTTCAACCCAATAAAGACAACGGCTCCCGCCTCCCTCCTGAAAAGTGTCGGTTCTTCGTGACGGTCATCAAGTATCTCGGGTTCATTTTTCATACCTCTGATTGACATCCCGATTCGAAGAACGCGCGAAGGATTCAGCAGATTCAGGCCCCCAAGGATGTTTCTACGCTCCGATTCTTCCTCGGTCTTATCAGCTACCATTCGGCAGTCCTGCCCCTACTGCGCAGTGTCCAGTCGCCACTCAGTCACTCTCTGAAAAAAGACGTGCCTTGGGTTTAGTCAGAGTGTGAAGCCGCCTTCTATGCTCATTCCGAACTGTTATTGATGCATTACGATCCAAAGCCGCCGATTGTCATGGCAGCTGATGCCTCCGCTTTTGGTGTCGGTGCTGTTATTCTTCATGTGTTCCTGGACGTAAGTGAGAGGGTAACCATGCTTGCAACCAGATCATTGACTCCAGCGTAGCAACACTATGGGGAAATTGACAAAGAAGCATTGACGCTAGTCTTTGCCGTCCGCCGCTTTCACAAAATGATCTACGGTAGTCGATTCACCCTGTTGACCGATCACAAACATTTTTTGTCCGTTTTTGGCTCGAAATCTGACGTACACGCTTATTCGGCGAGTCGTCTTCAACTTTAGGCGGCCGATCTTCCTGGCTATTATTTCGATATTCAGTATCGCCCCACAGGTAACTTCGGCCAAGCGGATGCACTGTCGAGCCTGATTAGCAATCACATTACCACAGAAGAGGACACCGTGATCTCTGCGCTATCCCCCGACGATCAGCTGCTACGAACTGAACATGCCTTACCGATAACTGTAACGGATATCCGGTGTGGGACCCCGGTTGATCTGACGCTGTAACATATCTACGTATCTAGGAAGTTGTATTAGTTCTGATTATAGTGTGACAGACGAGGTCAATGCACGAATCTGCAAGGCTCGGGTCGCGTTTGCTAATTTGAGAAACCAATGGCATCAAAGTGGTGTATCCCTGAAACTCAAGGGACGTGTGTATCAAGCTACAGTGCGGGCTGTTTTGTTGTATGACTGTGAGACTTGGCCTGTTCGAGCGACGGAACTGAGACGTCTTCAGGTGTTTGACAATCGTTGTCTCAGAACCATAGCTCATGTGGGTTGGTGTCGGCGAATCCGTAACGAGGCAGTTAGAAAGCGAGTTTTTTTTGTTGTGCAACGGGTACTTCCATTGAAGAATGTGTCCAGCACCCGAAGCTGCGTTGGTTGGGACACGTGTTGCGTATGCCTAATCATCGTTTGCCGAAGAGAGTGCTGTTTTCCATGCCCAACTCAGAGTGGCGGAAGCAGAGAGGTGGCCAACCCTTGACCTGGCAGAGGGGTATGAAGGAGATTACGAAACGCTTGGGTGCCGTTGGTGCTACTCGCCTTCTAGGTTGGAGACCGCGTGATCCTCACTGCGCCCGGTTGGAGACGCTGCAAGATATGGCTGCCAACCGATGTCAGTGGCGATCTTGTTGTCAGTTTCTATCCAGATTGTCTGAATGAGTGTCTGGAGGCGTAGGCACCTCGGAATAATTGTATTAAGCTAGCACTAAGCCCCTTCCCTGTCCACCTTTATTATTTCCTTCACAATAAGGCTTTCAAATAAATCATGGTTGTACGGCAGCGAAGCATCGGTGTTGAACACTGATGTCATGCTGTCGATGATGATGACGCTGCAACAGGCGTTCTAGTTCCTCAGGATATGTTGGCCGACAAAGTCCCTGGACGATGATCCTCAACCGCTTTTCCATCGTCGGGATTTCTTGTCGGTCGTTGATGCATGCCTCATTTTCGGAGATCGTGTTGGGCTGCCGCACTCCCCACGCACTCGAGTCCTAAAGCAGTTTCATTTTGGGTGTCCTGCGATTAACCGGATGAAAGCAATCGTCCTTGGTTTTACCTACTGGTCACGCATGGATCGCGATATCTCGTACTATGTCAAACACTGTTCGCAATGCCACCAAGCCGCAAAAAATCCTCCTCCACCAGCTGCTTCGCCTCGATCCGAACAACCCTGGTCCCGGGTGCATGTTGATGGAGTCGATTCTTTTTCGAAATGACCAGAAGTTGTGCCTGTTGTTCCGCTAACAACAACCAATACCCTAAGAATCCTGTCTCAGACCTTCAGCCAGCATAGCTGCCGAAGACCGTAGTTCACCTCTAGTTGCTTCCAATAGGTCTGCAATCACGTATGGCCGTTGGCTGCCGCATCACTCGCAAACAAACGGTGGGGCAGGATGTTTCGCCAATTCATCCAAGCGAGCGCTGCTCACATTTCGAGGAAGGACATCTGTCGAGGTTCCGCAAAGAGTTCTGCTGGTCTACTGGACTCCGAATGACGCTGTGGAAAACTGAAAATAGTGTGCTGAAGCCCCCACGGGCAGGAATTTAGAAACCATCGAATCGGCTGTCCAACGGTGGCAGTTCGATCCCGGTCCACAGTGATGATAAAAGGGGCCAAAATTGACGCTGGTGCGCAGGCTTCATGCAAGACTACCCGCCAAGGCACGATCCCACGATCGAAGGCTACTTCTTACGAAAACGCGGGAGCGTGATCTATGACGGTTCGGTTGGCCGAGACACCTGGACGCGGCACAAGAATCACCTCCATCCATGCCGTAGTTTGGGACCACCCGCGTGCCAACAACCACCTCTCCCGAAATTATTTTTGACACTTTCGAAATACAGCCAATCACGACTTAGGGAACACAAGCGGAGACGAAGCGAAACGGGTCAGCTTCTTCTTCCAAGAAGTTGGATCGATCGCCGTCGATGGCAAGCGGCTCCTTTCTATATTGACCCTAGAAAGGCCTTTTATCGACTTTTCTCCCAACAGAAAGTGTTGAGGATAACATTTAATTGTTGAATTACTATCAAGTTAATTTTCCGAGATTTGAATTTTGATTTTTCGCCATCTTGCGCATTTTTTCAGAGCTCGAGATAGCTCAGTGGTTAATGAGCCAATTGACCGGAAGGTCCGTGGTTCGAACTCAACCTTAGCATCCCGACTGCTCCGTTTCTGGAACTGAACTATTAACTAAATCCAATCACTGGATATCTAAAATTGTCGAAGCCAGAACATGTATTCCTCCTGGCAGAGTACAATACCACTCGACAAACTGCCACGCTTCATGCGAAAAAGAGCACCCGTGCGGACCGAGAAGCTTGGCGGATCCAGAAAGCTGAAGAGATAGAGACCACTTGCAGTTGCGCAGCCGGATTCCCGACAATAGGCAGTGAACCGTTTTGGATGGCGTGTTAGTAACGAGGTGACTAGAAAACGGCTATTTGGTTGTGCGGCAGGTACTTCAATGGGGGGTAAACATCCAGCACCACCGATTAAGATGGCTCGGTCGTGTGCTACGCATGCCGAAACACCATCTACCGAGACGAGTGTTGTTCGTCGTGCCTCCTTCAGAATGGCGCAAACCGCGAGGTGGACTTCGCAGAAGGACATCGAAGAGATCACGAAGAGTTTTGGTGTTTTTGGTGTTGTACGCCTTCCAGGATGGGGTCTCCGTTGCAAGAAATGGCGGCTAATCGATGCTAGTGGCTTTCGTGCTGTCAGTTTCTTTCCAGATTGTCTGATTGAGCGCTTGGAGGTGTAGGCACCTCAGAATGCTTGACATAGGCCAGCACTACGTCCCTCCCTCACCCACTCTTTCTCTTCTTTTCACTCTAGGGCGTTAAATATAATTAGACGAGCCTTATGGTTGTACGGCAGTGAAGCATCAGTGTCAACACTGATGCTGCTGTCTCTGATGGTGGTGATGATGATGATGATGAGCCAGACAACCGCACAGCGCAAAGACGACTGTTTACCCGGATCCAGTTCAGTAAGGTGCTTTCAGCCTCGTGACTGAGTGCAACTCCCACACCGTAGATACCACGAGCCATTGCGTTAGGCTCACCGGATACCCGAAGAGTGAAATGTGGAAGATCTGAGCTCGTCCTAAACAACTTGAGGTGCACAACCGAAGTGGGGTCTTGTATGCGTGTTTCGGAGACACAACATACATCGACAGATAGGGAAAGCACGGTTTCAGCAAGAGATGCCTGTTGCCCAATTTGACATAGAGTACGGACATTAAAGGCTGCAACGTGGATCAGATCTTTTGGGGTTAGTAAGTGATTATTTTGGTTTATTTTTATGAGCGAAGGTTTAGACACTGAACAATGGCTAGGGGAGTAGCAGATAGGTTGAGCACACTGCATTGTCTGGTGGGTGGGGAGGGAGTGTGGGAGAAGGCCGGTGAGCGAAGAGCTGCAAGGGTGAATGGTATTTCCCGATTACCCAAGCCGAAGAAGGGGGTTTAGTTGGGGTACCCCGCCTTAAGCCTTTGACTCAAAAGTCGGACCCACAAGGCAGTGGGAGAATGTCGGGTTTTGTTCCGGGACCCTGTTCTTAGCCTCTGACTCAATAGTCTGACCCACTTGGTTGTAGGGGCCAGACTGGCTCGTGGACGCAGGGAGTAAGGCACTAATGCCTCACTTCCGATGCAGCTGCGCACAGCAGGTGTCTTTTGATGAACACCGCTACTCCTTGGTTTTAAAAGTATTTCGACAGTATTGAATAACGCGCCGGCGGTCACGGTCAACCGTTGGGCGATCGGAGTGTGCTGATTTTAGGGCCGACCTTTTCTTACCCGTCCTTCCTCGAGGGAAGGCAGTATTGCTGCTCCCACAGATAGGGACACGCTGGTCAACTGGGGGAAAGGTCTTACTGCCTTCACTTTCCTATCACAGTGGACAGCACGACTTTACCTCCAGACCGCCACGCTATACGACTACTCGCAGTACGGGGACTCGCTGTTCTTCGTCGGACTGCTCCCCTTTGGCCTTACTGGCCTTAATGATTAGCAATGCAGACCGAGAAGCTTGGTGGACTCGAAAAGCCGAAGATATGGAAGCTGGAAAAATGCTGGAAAAGTCTGCAGGCTGTCCCACTTGATTGGTTCGACTGGTCCTCGGAAGTCTCTTATCAGCGAAACTATCAGGGACTAGAATGGCACTGATACCAAGCGAAGGAAAATGTTTGGACCGTTGGACACAGTACCTCGGAGAACAATTCAGTTTCACATCTACTACCTCCAATCTAGAATGCCGGCCTCCAACAAAAAGCAGGACTGTGAACATGGAACATCCCTCAGCCTCAGAAGTCATCACCATCATCATCATCAACAGCATGACATCAGTGTTCAACACCGATGCTTCACTGCCTCAGAAGTGCCCGAGTGTATATCTCCACTCAAACGTCATCGTGCTCCTGGCCTTGACGACCTTTCATCTGCTCTGTTCAAGGATGGCGATGGGTTTCTCACCCAGTGCCTGCCTAGCCTATTTGGATCTATCTCAGAGGAAGAGACCGTCCCAGACAACTGGGGTGAATCGATAATAGTGCCCGTTTTCAAACATACTGCTCGCAGTGAATGTGCTAACCACAAGTGTGTTAGTTTGACTCATGTCGTGGCAAGGCTTCTGGCGTCACTAATTCTTCATCATACGCCGGCACGCAAAACCTTGATCCGTGAACATCAAGCGGGATTTCGACCGGGTGGAGGCTGCGTTGACCACATCTTCACACTCCGTCAGGTGTTAGGGCAACGCTGCCGTGTACAGATGACCCACAATCTTGGTGTTCCTTGACTTCAAGGATGTGTTCGATTCTGTCGATCGGCCAGTGTTGTTAACCACACTTGCTCAAAAGGGTATGCCTCAGAAGTTAGTGAACATAGTCCGATCCGTATTTTCACATGGTGAGCCCTCCAAAAGCTTCCCTACAAAAAGTGGTGTCCGACAGGGGTATCCACTCTCTCCGTTCTTTTTTAACTTTTTCATTGATGATGTAATGAGGCGAACGCCGGAAAGTCTTCAAAAACCCCATGTTCAAATCGCTGCTGGTGAGAATCTTGTTGATCTGGAGTAAACAGAGGGCATCACCATCCTCTTTGAAGACCAAAGCGAAGCACAAGCCCTGTTGAATAGACTGACCACAGTCATACCATTTTTCCGAATGCGCCTTGAACCTTCAAAGCGCAAAGTCATGCTCCAGAACGTGCAGTCACTGAACACACCCCTTACAATTCAAGGAGAATCATTGGAGGTTCCAGAGAATTCTGCATGCCTTGGTAGTCATATTATCTCTGACGGAATTGTGTCTGATGAAGTCACTGTACGAATCTCGGGCGCCAGTATCACGCTCGCTAATTTGCGTCTCTTGCGACTTCCCCTGTTTAGACTTGGGCAGCCTGGCAGTATCCCAGCCCTCGTGCTTCCTTATACTGACATGGCATTTAGGCACCGAAGGGGTGCTCCAGTTGAACGATTTTTTTATGCCATTGTGCAGCCCCGGCTATCACATCGCTTTCCGTCAGCATTACGTTTGCCAAAGCAGGGAAGTTCCATTCATCAACTACAAGTTTCAGTAGCTGAAGAGTATCGAGCTGACCTGGCTATAAAGTTACTGGAAGCGTACAGTGATGTAGATGACGAAAATTGTTTGGAGGCTGAATTGAATCGGATTAAAGAAGCTATGCTCTCATCTTCCAGACCTCTCTGTCCAAGTCATTTGACTCGACTACACGAACACTGGATATCATGGAGATCAGCAGATCTTATTGTGGCCAGAAAGGGCATACCAGCAACTAGCGACTGTGATGGTGCAAGCAGATCCCTCAAACACCGGATAATCAGGAGCTTGAAGACTGAAAGAGAGCGCTGGTGGATTTCGAAGGCCCAGGATATAGAGGAGGCTTTTGCAACAGGCAACAGCCGCGAAAAAGACGGAATGGCAATTCATTCCCTCAACCGTCATCTTGAGCGGTGGGCTGGGCACTTCAAAAGGCAGTTCAGCTGGTCTCCTCTAACCCAACTGCTGGAAGAACCCAGCAGGTCCGAATGGAACGTTGTCACCAACCCGCCATCAGTAACGGAAATATAGCGTGAGATTTCAATCCTGAAGCTTAATAAGGAAACTGGTCCGAATGGTCTGCACCCCGCGCTCTTCAAAGGTGGCAAGGTCCTGGTGAACAGTCTGACAACCATACTGCAGAAGATTTGGAAGGAAAACAGAATACCAGCCGAATGGAGCTCCTCGACCGTCATCCCACTTTCCAAAAAGGGAGTAAGAACGTCATGTGGAAACCATCGTGGTATCAGCCTGGTATGCGTCGCATCTAAGGTGCTCTCTGGAATGATTTTGCGCAAGTTGACGGATTGTCGGGAGAGACAGACTCGTGAAAATCAAGCTGGGTTTCGCCCTGGTCGAGGATGCATCGACCATATCTTTACCTTGAGACAAATTGTTGAACAGCGCCACTCCTTCAGGCGTCCCACGTTGGTCGTTTTTCTGGATTTGAAAGCTGCTTTTGATTCTGTTGATCGTCAGCAACTTTGGCAGTGTCTGGCGATCAAAGGTGTCCCTTCCAAATTTCTATCCCTCATGAGGGCACTGTATGGGAACTCCCGTGGTCGCGTACGAGTATACGGGGAGCTTTCGCCTGAGTTCACCACGTCCAGTGGTGTAAGACAAGGCTGTCCTTTCTCACCTTCCCTCTTCAACTTTGTCGTTGATCATCATCATCATTTATCATTGATATGCTGCTTGAAATTTCTCTGCCTGCCTCTGAAACCTTGGGAGTTTAAATGCTCCCGGGACATCCTTCCCAAATGCAGACGATTTTTTAATAATCTAGCTAACTCTGCCGCACGGTTTGGCATGCGCCTCACACCTGCAAAGTGCTGCTACATGACTGGGTGGGAGCAAGCCCAAACCTCATGCTTGCAGGCGAGCCAATCGACGTGGTAGATAAATTTGACGTGGTAGATAAATTTGTTAACCTGGGCAGCTGTATAAGTTCCGGTGGACTCGCTGGAGATGAGATTGCTTCTCGAATCGGAAAGGCCAGAGCAGCCTTTGCAAACCTCAGACACCTATGGCGCCGACGTGACGTGAGTTTGTCTGTCAAGGGCAGCGTTTACACTACGGCAGTGCGATCCATACTGTTTTATGGATCAGAAACGTGGCTTCTACGCGCAGAGGACATACGGAAGATGTCAGTGTTTAAACATCGGTGTTTCCGAAGCACTAGTCAGGTCTGGTGGGAACATCGGATTAGCAATGCTGAGGTACACCAGATAGTCTTAGGAAGAAGGATCTCTCTCGCGATAGATGAATTACTCACGCTTCATAGGTTACTCTGGTTAGGACATGTACTCCGCATGCCAAGAGACCGCCTGCCTCGCACAGCTCTTTTTACCCAGCCATGTGCTGGGTGGAAGAGACCGGGAGGTGGACAGTGTATGATCTGGCAACGAATTATGGAAACTAACCAGCAAACGTAATCGGGTCGGCAACTGTTGTCTCCCTGGATGTGGACCCCGGTACTCAACTCACCAATGGTAAATGACACTGGCAGAAATCGCCTAATCGGGCAGCCAATGGCGTTCATGCATCGAAGATATCGCCTTCAGTGCGTAGCTACCGAGTTCCCAAACTAACTAAATATGCCATCGACTTCAGTGCTTGGCTGTATGTCCCACACTCTCCCACTTTCCGGTGATCGAAACTGCAGTAGCTGGAGATAATGTGCCCAGGATACACGGTTTAAGGCTGATTAATTGACTGAATTAATTGACTGAGCCCGTTGTAAAACAGCACTTAAATCGTCACAGGAACTGTCTTTGGCAGATTCAGAGATAGTCAGTTGTGGCGTAAGCAGACAGAATAATCAGGGTGCGGTGGACCTCACTTACTCGAGATTATTTCACAGAGGTCGCCAAACGAACCGCGCAGAGGCGACTATCAACGGGTATCCAATCAAGAAGAGACGCTTCCGCTCGGCCGCTCAATACAATACCCACCCAGCTGCAGCGGCCTCTGCATCACCAGAGGCGCGCAGCCTGAACTGGGGAGAGAGCAAGGGGGCAGTCAGTTCAATCGCAGTGCTTACGTCCTGTATCCTTGTTTCTGATGGATAGCCATCTGTTGTCCTGCTTGCTTCAGTGTGCGAACATTAAAGTAGGCTAAGTAGACAGGCTTTCGAGATGTGAAAACAGACTTCAAATTTATAGGAGTTCCGGGCCGAAATCGGCTCGAAGTGTTAAAAAGATTGAGCGCCATGCTGATACTGAAGTCGGACTAAGAGAAGCTGCAGCTGAGTGTGATGCACGGGGAACAAAGCGGTCAGTGCTAGTGCTGGGACCTGCGGAGAGAGTATTCAAATTTCGGTGGGTTTGGGTAGAAGAGGGAGTACGTGAAAGTGTAATAAGGGACTCGTCAGCATTGGCATATTTTCGCTTACCCGCTCTGCTGTATGCAGCAAGTAAGGCGACGCGGCTGGTAACACCACGCGACGGCAAAGTGGCATGAGAGTATTGATAGTTATAAGTGTCGTTGTTGTACGTGAGCTGGGATACTGCCAGAGCGCCTACATCATCATCATTATCAGCTGTAAGAACCGCGTACTTGTCGTACAGTGGTTGTAGCCGCCAAAGTTTCGTCCACTGATGATTTGAGGCGGTAAAGTAAGTAGCTGCGCATTGGAGACAGGAGCTGATAAATCAGTGCGTAAATACAGGTCTACCAGTGGACGTTTGAGTGGGGGGTTGGGGAGCTATGCATTGAAGGTGCCCACAACTAGACGGGACGATTACAGTCCTCAACCAAAGCCCTTGGCTCAAAAGTCTGACCGCGAGGTAGCGGTGTGTGGCAGGAAATGCAAGTGCATTATAGAACAAGTCGCCACACATATTCTAACCCCCAACCTGGAGGGCAAGGAGACTGTGTTCGTCAGACCTTTAACCAATGACCAGCCTGGTATGGGAGACTGTGAGTGTTGCACGGACACCCCTCCAGTATAGCTAAATGGGTCACGGAAGTACAAATACCGTCACATCACGGTAAGGCCTACTTTCTTTGTGACGGGGTACGTGGAATGGTTTTCGGAAGAAATAACTTGCACATGGTTGATGAACTGATCACACTCCAAAGGTTGCACTGGCTTGGTCGCATGCTCCGCACGCCATTTGACCGACTTACTGGTACAGCCCTTTTCGCACAACCACTCGACGCGTGGAAACGAGCCAGGAAGGTCAAACAATGACTTGGCAACGAAGTATGAATGCCATTATCAGCAACCTCAGCTGCGGTGGTCATTGGCGTCTCTCTGAATGGAAGCGCTGAGGTGGGACACATCAGTGGTTAGGGATATTGTCAAACGTGGCCCAGTTGCGCCCTAAATGGCGTTCATGCATCCAAGCAGTTGCCTTCAATGCATGCATAGCTCCCTACCCGATCTCCACAAAGAAATGCCCACTGACACCACTGTATTTATGCATCAATTATATCAGCCACCGCCTCCAACGCATAGCTATCTACCCCACCTCCCCAAATCATCGGCGAAATAAACAGTGGCAGCTATAACCACTGCATGGCAAGTACGCGGTTTTTACAGCTGATGATGATGACGCGCAGTGCCGAAGAACAAAAATCGGCATCCACCACCTAACTGTACTTCTTCCGGCCTAGCGTTCACATCACCCAAAAGGATTAGTATATCCGTTCCTCTTGCTGACCGAAGTAGTCACGACAGATTTCCGTAAAACCCATCCTTCTCAGACTCAGAACTGCAGCTCGTCGGATTTTATGGCGATACGACAGATAAACACCGTTAACTGCATCGATCTGCATTGATCTTAATTAAGATAAACCACAAAGACAACCGTACAGTTCACAGACGACCGTCTACCTGGATCCAGTAAAGCTTGGGATGAGTAAAATCCTCACACCGCAGATACCACGAGCTACTGTACCAGGATCACCAGACACCCGAAGAGTGAAATGTGTGACATCTGAGCTTGTTCTAAGCGGCTTGAGGTGTACCACCGAAGCGGGGTGTTGCATTTTGTGTTTCTGAGACACAACATACACCGACGGGCAGGGAAAGCAAGGTCTTAGCTAGATATGCCTGGTGTCCAATTTGACAGACTACGGACACTGAAGGCTGCAACGTCTATCACAACCCTGAAGATTATTGATGAATTATTTTAGTTTACTTGGTTGGGCGATGGTGTACAAATGGAAGAATGGTTAGGGAAGTAGCTAGGTTGTCCGCAACGCATCATTCGATGGGTGGGGGAAGGATGTAAATGGGGGCCAATAAACGAAGAGCTTCAAGGGCGAGTAATACTTTTTGGTTACCCAGGCCGAGGAAGGGAGCCTGTCTGGGGTACTCCACGATGAGCCTTTACTCAACAGTGACCCACAATGCAGTGGG
Source organism: Opisthorchis felineus (assembly GCA_004794785.1). Classification (NCBI taxonomy): domain Eukaryota; kingdom Metazoa; phylum Platyhelminthes; class Trematoda; order Opisthorchiida; family Opisthorchiidae; genus Opisthorchis; species Opisthorchis felineus. Next base: position 749,732 of record SJOL01006493.1, read on the forward strand.
AGAATGTAGGGTTTTGTTCGGGGACCCTACAGCTAGCCTCTGACTTAAGTCCGCACCGCCGTACAGCCACAGTTGGGAAGGACCCTACCAGTGTAAGGAGGGAAACCCTTCGCTGCGGAGTTGTTTATTAGAAAACGCCAACTAAACGGTTACAGACTATTGGACAGGAAGGTTAAACTCTCAGTTGCATGTTGTTTTTAAAAAAAACGGAATATCCATCTTCTTCTCGAACGCGTCTTCTTGAACTCTCCTGGATATTCATTGACTATCGCACAATTGCAAGCAAAAACTGCAAAGTAGTTCCACAAATTCCGTAATAAATCCCACCTTCCATTAGATCAAGGCGAAGTTACGAGAACACACATACTACTCGCATGCGTCATCAGTAGTACCCACCGTTACACACCTTCACCCTTTAAAGGTTGCTTGCATGCCACTGATTTCCATTTACCTCCGTTGGGTCGGCTCCGGCAGCTGGTCTGTTCGGCAACTCTTCGGGTGTATCATGCCACTTCCGAAGCTGAGTCCCATTTACTCTTTTCGATCCCCGACCGTCTTGAATTGTATAGACGTTCCCCCGGCGGTCGGTAACGACAAACGGACCTTGCCATCGACTGCCCAGCTTCCGCGATCCCAGTCCACTCCTTCCAGGATTCTGATGATCCTTCCACTTAACCTTCGCGCCTATGGGGAATGGTCGTGCCTTTCTACTTGCCGTTTTCTGTCTAGTCCTTTCCTGAGCGGCGGACAAGTTTTCTCGAGCTTTCCTCCTTTCCTCTCCTAGCTCCTCTGGAGACAAGTGTGTTGCCGGCCATAACCCAATTTCCTGATCAACTGGAAGGCGCGGATGTCGACCGTACATCAGCATGAACGGGGACTTGCCTGTGGTTGGCTGTATGGAAGCCCGATGAGCGAGCAACACCATCGGCAGGTTCACTTCCCAATCACCTCCTTTGGCCGCTAGCCACTCCTTGATCGTTCGGTTATTGCGTTCTGTAAGACCATTTGTTTGCGGGTGATATGGTGCCGTCCTCAGCCGTCTGATGCCCAGCTTCTGCAAGCAACTCCTAAACTCTTCGCTCTCGAAGCAAGGCCCTTGATCCGTTAGAATCATTTTTGGCACCCCGTGGTTGGCCACGATGTGACGCATTACCACTCCGCTGATTGTCGTCGCCCGTTGGTTTGGCACGGCTGCCGCCTCGACCCACCGCGACAGGTGTTCTGTCATCACCACGATATACTGATTTCCACTGGTTGTCACCGGAAAGGGGCCCATGACGTCCACAGACCATAACTCGCCGATTTCTGATACAGGAATGGGTTCCATGGGATTGGTTACCCCTGTCGTATCCCCTTTCATCAGTTGGCACCGCCTACAGGACACCACATAATCCATCACCTCACTTCTCATCCCGGGCCAGTAGGCCCTCTGCCGAAGTAAGTCGTATGTCTTGGTGCACCCTGTGTGTGCCATTTCGTGGCATTCGACGATCAGCTTCCTTCTCAAGACGCGAGGTATTACGGGCAGCACAACATCAGAATCAGTGTCGTTCCAAGAAATTATGCCAGCCTCACTCAGACTCAATCTATCAAAGTGACTCTGGAACATTTGCAATTCCTTGTCTCCGTCTCCGTTCTCAATATTCCGTCCATCCAACAAGGAGGCTGCAACCTTCCGCAACACAGGATCCTGCCGTTGGAGTTGCACCAACCTCCCGGGATCCAGTTCGACGACGAGGCTATTGGCACCGATCATGATCCTGGGGGCCTCATCTTCAGCCTCTGGTCTTGACAGCCAATCAGCCAGGTGATTCTCCTTCCCTGGCACGTGCCGGATCGTAAAGTCGTACTCTTGCAACCGGAGTGCCCAGCGCGCGAGCTTTCCGCGAGGATCTCTGGTGGTCCTGATCCACTCCAGGGGTTTGTGATCAGTCTCGACATGAAATCTTTGTCCAAGCAGGTATGGCCTCCACTTATCCAGGGCCCAGACGATCGCTAAACATTCTTTCTCAATAGTCGAGTACTTCTGCTCAGCGTTAGTCAGGACGCGACTGGCATATTCGATAACTCCATGCCTCTGCTTCAGGACAGCGCCGATACCGCGGTCGCTAGCGTCCGTTGCAACAGTAAACATCTCTCCGACCCTGGGCAGTTTGAGGGTCAGTTGCTGATCCAGCATGCGCGCTTTGACACGTTCGAAAGCCTCGTGTGCTTCCCTGGTCCATTCGAACTTCCGATTTTGCCCAAGCAAGTCGTACAGTGGAGCAGCAATCGTGTTGAAATCTTGGACAAACCGGCTGTAGTATGCTGCTCGCCCAAGAAACTGCCGTAGGGATCGCTTGGAATTGGGAACAGCACAGTCCTCGATCTTTGCCAGTTTTTCTGGCAGTGGGCTAACCTCTCCGTGACCCACTTTATGCCCCAGCAGTGTCACTGAACTCCGAGCGAGCTGTGTCTTGGCTTCATTTATCCGCAGGCCCGCCTCCCGGATACGCTTCAATACGGCCTTCAAATGAACTGCGTGCTCTGGTTCCGAATTGCTGTACACAACGATATCATCCCCGTACACGGCAACATTCTGTAGACCCTTCGTTAAACGAAGCATCAAGCGCCGGAATGTGAATGGTGCTCCCGACAAACCAAACGGCATCCGTCTAAATTGATATTGGGTGTCCCCAACGGTGAACGCCGTTTTCTCCCGGTCCTCCGCCTTGATAGATAGTTGCCAATATCCGGAACGCAAGTCGAACACCGTGAAATATCGGGAATGCTGGAGGGAATCGAAAATATCCGCCACCGAAGGGACAGCTACAACCCGATTTACGGTCAGTTCGTTCAACCGCCGAAAATCCACGCAGAACCGATACTTTCCATTTGCCTTCTTTACAAGCACAACCGGGGAGTTGTATGCACTGTTGGCCTCCTCAATTATGCCATTTTTCAACATCTCCTGCACTTGCTTATGGACCTCCTCCCGTAGATGGAGCGGCAGCGGACGGGGTCCGTAAGGTCGAAAGCATTCAGACGAGAGCGGAATTTCGTGTTCAATCCACGAGCAGAAGCCAAACGGATCCTCTTCGCCTGTGAACAATTCGGAGTATTCCTCGACCACGGATTGTACTGACGGCATGTTACAGGACGGAAGCTTTCGGACATGCAGCTCGTTCACGGCAGTGCTTGGGTAACCTTCAAGCTTGACTGCGCCATACTTGGTCACCAGTTTTCCCCGCTTGAGATCAACCACGGATTCTGTGCCCCTGAGAAAATCTGCTCCCAAAATTGTCTGCTCAATGTCTGGGCTGATAAGGAACTCGTGCTGCACGGACCTGTCGCCTAGGCGCATTGAGTGCATTGACAATCCGTCAATTTTCAGTTGGTATCCACCCACTGCTCTTACGGCTAGCGCGCACGGTTTGCATACAGCTTCGTTCCCTCTCCGTCTCAGCGATACCCCTGCTCCCGTATCAATCAGACACAGCTCCTTCTTCCCGTCTATCTCGACAACGGCCTGTATAGTAGCCTGTGTGACTGCACTGATCGCAACCCACCCGGGAAAAGAGGAGTAGTCCAAAGTTTTATTATGTACAGGTGGTCGGGTATGAGGGCATTGATTCTTCCAGTGGCCATGCATGCCACACCTGTAGCATCGGCTCATTCGAGCGTGCCTCCGAGATTCCGTCTTGATTGCTGCAAGCTGTCCGGCAAGTTGGTCCACTTTGTTCTTCAGGTCCTCCACTGTTGACTCATCCCTGTTCTCCTGCGACTGCAACGTGGCCAGTGGCGCCTCGGCCAATTCCCGTGCCAGACGCACCAGGTGCTCCACACTCAACTGGCCAGTTGCTCTTGCCAACCGCAACTGGGCACGAAGCGCAGGGTGGACTCCCTCGACGAACTGTTCGGACAGCAACTGCTGGCGCGATACTCCGTCCAGTTCCGGCAAGGCCCGATCCAACAACTGCTGCAGGCTGGCGAAGAACACGGTCGGGTCACATCCAGGTCCCATGCTGGCCGTCTTGAACCGCCTCATAGCCTCCTGGCGGTCGGCCGGCGTGTCGAACTCCGCTGCAAGAGCTTCCTTCGCGGCGGCCCAGTCCATCTTCCGAGGGCCTCTTCTGGCCGCATCCAGGGCCGCCTTCGCCCGGCCTCTGAGGAGGGTCTTCAGTGCCGCCAACTTACCCCTGTCGGTCTCCAGTCCTGCCGCCTCCGCAACATCCTCGAAGTCCTCCAGGAAGGTCCGCACATCCCCATCCTCGAAAGGTTGTGGCCACGGGATCCTCATCCTTATCCTGGTCACGGCACCAAATGTAAGGAGGAAAACCCTTCGCTGCGGAGTTGTTTATTAGAAAACGCCAACTAAACAGTTACAGACTATTGGACAGGAAGGTTAAACTCTCATTTGCATGTTGTTTTTAAAAACGGAATATCCATCTTCTTCTCGAACGCGTCTTCTTGAACTCTCCTGGATATTCATTGACTATCGCACAATTGCAAGCAAAAACTGCAAAGTAGTTCCACAAATTCCGTAATAAATCCCACCTTCCATTAGATCAAGGCGAAGTTACGAGAACACACATACTACTCGCATGCCTCATCAGTAGTACCCAGCGTTACACCAGGAGCCGATGGCTCATAGTCTGACCCGCTCGGCTGCAGGAACTTGACTAACCCGATGGCACTGAAACCAAGACATTACTGTCTCACTCCTAATGCAGCTGAGCACAGCAGGTGCATTTTGAGCAACACCAGGCCGTGGCTCGACCGTATTGAATAATATGTCGGCGGTCAGCCGTTGGGAGATTGGAGTGTGCGGATTTTAGGGTCGAACTTTTCTAACCCGTCCTTCCTCATGGGAAGACAGCATAGCTGGTTCCATAAATATAGGAATGCTGGTCACCTGTGAGAAACATCTTACTGCCCTCACGCTCATATCGCAGAGGGCAGTAAAAAATCTTCCTCTGGACCGTCTCGTAATACGATATTTAGCAGTACAGGGAATCGCCGTTTTCCGTCGGGCTGTTCCCCTTTCGTCTTCCTAACATGGGTGGACCTTAAGCAACTGAGATCCGGCCAGTGTAGCCGGAAATATCATCGAAACACTGAACCCAGAATACCACTATTACCACAACTCTTCAATTTTTCATTTTTGTGACCTATAAGGCGCTCCTGAAAGGCTTCGTGGGGTTCTAATAAAAATTTCATTTTATTTCGGTTTATGTGCACTGCAACAATTTTAGGTGTTCGTTCTAGTTACGCTTCGTATCTGCCTAGGGTATAACGTATTATTATGTAAGCTCCGGCGACTTGCACGGTTTCTAAATGCACGCGAAGTGAAGGTTGCTGACACAAATCAGTGATACCTAAGCCGCTATCTAGTGACGTTGTATAGTTATAATTATACAACGAGCGGATATATATAGACGGAAATGAGGTATTTATCGTTCGGGCACAGTTTGTATGAGAGGAAACAATGATAGATTCTTTATGAAGTTGTGGTAATAGCGTCAGCCCTGAACCCAGACCACCACAAAAATGCGACATTTTTAGGTCGGGCATAAACCTCCGAGGAGTCTCTTAGTCGAAGATGTTTGCGTGAGTTCCACATTTGATGGTCTCGCTCACAGGCGGTTTCCGAGGGCCGGTAGCATGGGCCAACCGAGATTATCTTCGGGAACTTTTGACATTACTTGCCACTTCCAGCTCCTAGGGCTTCCACCTTACCAGGCATCATCGTGCAGCCCCACGTCGACCTTCACTTGACGTCTGGCAATTCGGCCTGCAAATTTCTGTCCGGGACCAGCGAAAACACTTCACAGATATTTAAGCAAAGCCACTCTTGCCTCATTCCCGGTGTTCAAACTGGGGTGGCAATGTGGTGCCGCAGGCGAAAACCCCGGTATTTTGCACTGAGTGCTGAAATCCGACACTGGAGCAGTTTAAAAACTCGAGTTTTTAGAGATTATATAGATCTACATAATCTCTGTAGAGATTCCGGAAGACGGCTCCGATAAATTCGGATAAGTTTGAAGCTTCTTCAGTCTTCCAGTTGCAAGTTTCTCGTCTCTTACGCAGCCGCGACAAACGAAGAGAGAGAGATGACTCGAAACGCCTATCTTTCAATGAAAGCGAAAAATTTGAGTGCCCTCGCTGTCAAGGTCAGGCCACGCATCTACGGATTCACGGATGGAAACTGAGGTCACACACAGAAAACAGTGACCGCAGAACACAAGTCTGTATTGTGTACAGAACTAAGCTTGAAAATAGTGGTGTGTGTTGTTGTATTATGTGCACCTAAGGGCACACGCAGTCATCATCGTTAACGAAAATAGAAACTAACCGCACTACACCAAGACCCACGGTGTGTATAAAATTTATGGAAAGCAAAATAAGTCCATGGGTAACGAAAAAACTAAGGACAGGTTATTAAAATGTCCGCGTCGGATGCTGTTGTCGGTTCGCAAGACATACCGTGTGCTTAGAAAAGCGATCCTTGTTTGACGGCAATGTCCCCTTATGTAGCACTTGTCACATCCGTGGAAGGCAGTATGCCCTTTCATTCGTGTGACGAAGGGGCCTACCGGTTTATCGCAAATAATTGCATCCAAGACGACACACAATAAATTCGATCGAGGGTCCCACCCGAGCTTCCCGTGCCAGGTTTGTTCTTGTCGTCCAGCAGCTCCCACTCACCTGAAAGGCATAGGCGACAAAAGAGTATTGCAACGATTTCTAAATTCACGGTGGTGCATCGAACTGATGATGTTTATGCGAGCATTAAGCACTTCCAGCTCTGCGTTCAGAAGCGTACCAAGGTTGTCTTCCTGCCAAAGGGCACCTAGTCCGACTTTTTCACGTCATTCTTCGCCTGAGTGGAGGCAAGGGCATGTCGGACCGGTGACTGGTTAATCCGAGGTATTGTCGGCTTTTGAGTTTGTGGTGTTTTGTACCTTTCTTTTGCTTTCATTATAACGTTGCGTATTTCATCAATTTCATAAACGTTTTTTGTTTGAATACGCAAGACCACAAAGACGCGCATTTGTACAAATTACATACAATACAGGCGTGGTCGCATTCTCCGATTTTCTCTTCTCATTTCACTCGCGCTTACAGCGGTCATTCACGAGCTTCGCGTGCTAACTCTGGTATCAAAATATTTCAGACTGTCTTCGGAGTTTATTGTATATGACAGCTTCCCGGAAAGGAGACCCCTGGACATCTACGATCGGATTATTATTTATTCACTGACCTGGGCCAACGACGAACTACTTTAAAAAGAACGGTTCTTAGTGAGTCTGTTCCATTCAACCCTTTTTATTATTGTGTACTCAATTCAGAGTAATTATATTTATTTCTTTGCCACGCACTCCTCCTAAAGTAGCTTTTTGGGTACCCAGACCACTACAAGTTCATGAAACTGTCAAACATGGTGTTCCCCGGGCGTGTTCATTATTGTCATCTCGAATCCCAGTCTATTTCGATGGCGCAAAGGTCCCAAACTGCCAATATTTCCTCGTTTCACGGGAAAAGCAAAGACAGTATATTGACCGCGATAGATAAAGGCTACTTTAAAGAAAACCTCTCCGTTTTGGAACGTAGCCCGCATCCGTAATCCCTGCGGGGCAAATATGGTGACCCGAGAATTGCTCACATGTTCGTTTAGGAGGTGCATGCCCCTGGCGAGTTTGTTCCTCCATCCCTTATATTATGCGGACTTTTGTGCACATCTCTTCATATTCACTAAGCCATGTTTCAGCTGAAGCAGTAAATGTTGCGCTTGCTCTTACCACCTAAAGCTTATGTTGCACACACTAGGGTGAATTGGCTGGATAGAGTTTTCCTTGTCATTATTCAACACATAAATTTGTTGTACCTTCAGATTCCCTGAAAAACAACTGACAAAGCATAGTAAATAGAAACAAAATATCGAGGAAGAAGACAATTAATTTCATCTGCTAACAGCGCAAATCAGGATGAAAAGCGGCCTCAATATGCAAAGGGGAAATCGGACGCTGATTCCTTAGATGTGGTGACGAACTTTACCAGTCTTCTGCACGCACAAGTTCGACTGGATGCACAGGATGGAATTTTCAAACGCTCAGACATACACATCCGAACTTAGTCAGCGCACTCGAACAACAGCAGCAGGAGATGCGTTCAACTACGGGGAAGCACACAGACTTTGCGATACGAAATATGACGGAAATATATATATATCAAATGGAATAGAAGAGGAATAAATGGAATTAATCCTCATTTGATGAAATCACCGCAGTTGGTAAGACTGCTGAGAAGTGTGGGCAATACATGCTTTTTCCTCTAGGAGGAGGCCAAGAACCCCATTACCTAATGCTACTGCTGGCATAAAATTTACAAACCTTATTCACGTAGGCACCAATTTTAATTGAGTAAAGAAATTTCGAAATTGTTTTTGTTTTTTGCCCGTGCAGATTTGTAAAAATTCTTTCGTTCTTTAATCTATTTACAGAGTTAAAGAGCGTCATTTTGTTGAATTTTTCACTCCAACATTATCTGTGCATGGAAACCTGTCAGATTGCACACCATTTATGCAGTGTATCCACTCTCAATCATGAGCCAGATTATTACAGGCTGCTCTGCTCTACGTCTATCGGTGGACCACAACAGATGTGGACGAAGTGTGGGTTCATGGAATTAAAGGTATGCACTGCGATATTACGCTTGTTTGACCTGATGGCAGTTTAAATAATGCGGTTTGCGAGATGACCAGATAAGCCACTTACCAAACACTCCCTAATCGTTTGTCTGCGACAGCTGCCTATATCTCAGTGTGCTATGCTTTCTACAACTAGCAAGACAGCTGCCAATAACAAAAACAGCTCTTCGCCTCTGCCTTGGAAAATTTTTTATCCCATTTTAATCGGGATATTCGCGGAAAAGCGGGTACATCTTTCGAAAGTTCTAGAAGACGCTAACACAAAGAACGAAGCGGCCTGGACGAAAGTCGATAACGAGCTTTCCCCCCTGAGTTCTTCGGGCGCTAGGACTGTTGTCCAGCTCTCTGATGCGGCAGTCTAGACCGCCACGGTGTCTCCAGTGTGCAGGCGCATGAGGGAGTCCAGGATGATCGTTTCTTCTCCAGAACAAGCACGCCAACAAAATTGGAACAAGGGCTCTTTGGTGGTGTCGTGGCAAAGCCTGAATACGAGTCGGTTCGCGGAGAATGGTTACGCAGAAAGAGAAGCAAGCGAACGCTTGGGCATCTATTAACAATTTCCTCCCCAACTGCCCCATAGGGGATCTTAGATCAAGCTGTCAGCTCCAGCTCGTCGAATCAAGTGGACCTTTATCAGAAGCGCTGACCAAAGCCGTTCAACAGAGCGCTTGGACTCAACATGTCCGTGCACCAACCAGATACCGCGCGGGCCAACTATCATCCCTGCTGGACTTGGTCCTCACTAACGAAAGACGCCTCGTCGATCAGGTGACGATTAAAGCTCTACTGGGACATAGTGACCACTGTGTGATAACCTTTGATTTTATCTGCTACTGGGCCAGAAACCCCGAACCTCAAACAGGGATTCGAAAATTCTGTCGTGCAGACTTATCAGGAAGGCACACCATTCTTGATCAAGTTAAACTGGGACCAGCGTCAGTGGAACATTTATACAGGACCATTGTCCAGAAAGTTCATGAGACTGAGGCGATGTTCGTCCCAAAAAGCCAGCTCACAGTCGGATGGGCCGCAAGCTACCTAAAAGGATTCGGCGTCTTCTGGAAAAGAGGTCTCAACTATTTTCCAAAAAGTTGACTACACGAGACACAGAAGATTAGCTGGCATTTCTTAAAGTGCGGAACCGCTGTAAATCAGAAATCCGCCAATGGAACACACACAAAAAAGCCACCATTCAAGACCTCGCCCGGAAAAACAGATACGTGCTGCTTTAATGTATGAGACATCGCCGAGGAAATAAGCCGACTGCGTTCTCCTTTAAGGGACAGGAACGGGGAACCCACGAGTGACCCAATAATGGTATCTGCGGTCTACAGAGAACACTATGCAGGCCTATATTCAGCCCCAGCGTTCTCGTCACATCCAACCTTGTCAAGGCGCAACTACGAACGGCATCTAACCGATTTGGTCTTCACAGTGGAGGACGTTCGTCAACTCTTGCACAAGATCAACCCTTTCTGCGCGTTGGGGCCCGACGAAGTCCATCCAATGATCCCGAATGAAACGTCTTTCACACTGGCAAATCATTTCTACCTGGTGTT